>CM061134.1:72861415-73013713 GCA_030789695.1 Scilla litardierei | reverse complement strand
TAGAGCACCAGAAGTGCCATAATCAACCAGAATTCAAACTCTGGCACGATAGACTAGGACACCCTGGAAGGAATATGATGCGTCGCATCATATCCCAATCCCGTGGAATTAACCCGAAAAGCCTGACGCTACTTCGGAAGGGTGCATATCCTTTTCCCCCTTGTTACAAAGGGAAATTGATTACGAGACCATCCACCCTGAAGGTGGACTCTGAGTCTCCAAGCTTCCTAGAGAGAATACATGGAGACATTTGCGGGCCTATTCACCCTGCAAGAGGACCATTTCGGTACTACATGGTACTGATCGACGCATCTTCGAAATGGTCGTATGTGTGCCCCCTGTCCACCCGCAACGTAGCCTTTGCAAAGCTACTGACACAAATTATAAAGTTGCGGGCACATTTCTCAGACAACCAGATCAAGAAATTGCGTCTGGACAATGCTGGGGAATTCACATCACAAGTCTTCCTAGACTACTGCCAAGCAACCGGCATAGAAGTTGAACATCATGTAGCTCATGTTCACACCCAGAACGGGTTAGCCGAATCTCTTATAAAGAGACTACAATGGATCGCTCGACCATTGTTGATGCAATGCCAGTTGCCGGTAAGTGCATGGGGACATGCCATATTGCACGTTGCATCGCTGATAAGATTACGACCGTCAGGTAGTCAATCTTATTCTCCGATGCAAACTTGCATATGGGAACCCGCCCGATATCTCTCACTTGAGGATATTCGGATGTGCTGTCTATATCCCCATAGCACCACCGTAGAGAACCAAGATGGGTCCTCAACGGCGTCTTGGTATCTACATTGGTTTCGACTCACCATCGATCATTAGCTACCTCGAACCCCTTACAGGGGATACCTTTAAAGCACGTCTAGCAGATTGTGAGTTTGATGAAATCACTTTTTCCAAACTAGGCATCAATACACAGAAGCCAGAAGCTTCAAAGACCATTTCATGGGACACAAAGTCTTTATCCCATTTTGATCCGCGTACAAATCAATGTGAAGACGAGATCCTGAAGATCCTTCAAATACAAAACACAGTTCACATTTTATCGGATAAATTCACTGACAACCAGAAGATTGTCAGATCACACGTCCCTACTACAAATACGCCAGCTAGGATTGACATACCCAAAGATGGATGCAATCCACCTGCAGCAGACGTGGCCGTATCTCAATAAAAAAGAGGACGACCCCCAGGCTCCAAAGATAAGAACCCTCGAAAGAGGAAAAATCCTGGAGTAATAATAACGATACCACCACAGGATGATGAGCTCAGCCCAGCTACTTCTCCCCTCCTAACAACCCCGGAAGAGGAAAATATAGGAGAAATATCATTAAATTATGTACGTATTGGGGAGGTACTGGACAGAAAAAGCACAATCATCGATGATAACTTCGCACTCATTATTTCCACTCACGTCACTGAATACGACGATGAAACCGATCCACGCTCTCTAGCAGAATGTAAACACAGAGAGGATTGGCCAAAGTGGAACGAGGCAATAGTAGTAGAGCTGGACTCACTCTCAAAGCGCAAAGTTTTTGGACCTGTAGTCCTAACACCAAAGGGTGTCAAACCTGTGGGATATAAATGGGTATTCGTGAGAAAAAGAAACGAGAATAACGAGATCGTGCGTTACAAAGCGTGCCTTGTTGCACAAGGCTTTTCCCAACGACCAGGAATAGACTATGACGATACCTATTCCCCGGTCATGGACGCGATCACTTTCTATTTCATTATAGGCTTATCCATAAATGAAGGCTTGGATATGCAGCTCATGGACGTTGTGACTGCATACCTATATGGAAATATAGATAAGGACATCTATATGAAAATCCCAGATGGATACAAACTACCGACAAAAATGACAGAAAGACCTCGGGACGTCTACTCTGTCAAACTCCAGAGATCACTGTATGGTCTAAAATAGTCAGTTAGAATGTGGTACAACAGACTCAATGAATTCCTAGTGCAACAAGGATTCACAACAAATGAAGTCTGCCCTTGCATCTTTATAAGAGCAAATGGAACAGGATTCGTAATCATTGTCGTCTACGTAGACGACCTGAACATCATCGGATCTCCTGAAGAGATAGGTGAGATATCCAAAAGTCTCACACAGACCTTTGAGATGAAAGACCTCGGCAAAACGAAGTTCTGACTAGGCTTACAAATTGAACACTTGAGCGGAGGAATCCTGTTACACCAATCGACATACACAAAGAAAGTGCTGAAAAACTTTCTTATGGACAAATGTCATCCGCTCAGCACACCAATGGTCGTTAGATCATTGGATGTCGACACAGACCCCTTCCGACCGCTGGAAGAGGGGGAGGAAACACTGGGTCCTGAAGTACCCTACTTAAGTGCAATTGGAGCACTCCTATACCTGGCAAACTGCACGCGTCCCGATATAGCGTTCGCAGTCAACTTACTAGCCAGATATAGTTCTGCGGCCTCAAAGCGCCACTGGAACAGAGTTAAGCAACTTCTGCGCTACCTCCAAGGGTCTGTGGACATGGGACTATACTTCAAGAAAGGTGTATCCTCCGACTTGGTCGGTTATGCAGATGCAGGATACAGGTCCGACCCACATACCGTAAAGTCCCAGACCGGTTTTGTGTTCACGTACGGTGGGACGGCCATCTCATGGAGATCCGTGAAGCAGACATCAACAGCAACCTCATCCAACCACTCCGAGCTCATTGCGATCCACGAAGCTAGCAGAGAATGTTTTTGGCTTCGATCAGTCATCAACCATATCCTCAAGACCACCGGCCTGAAGAGATCTTGGACCTATCACCATGTATGAAGACAATGCTGCCTGCATCGCTCAACTACGAGGTGGCTACATCAAAGGTGACAGGACGAAGCACATTTCCCCCAAGCTCTTCTAGACGCATGAACATCAAGTGGACAACCAGATCGACATCTAGCAGATCCAGTCTTGTGACAACCTGGCAGACCTATTCACTAAAGCTTTGCCTCGCAGCTCCTTTAGAAAACTTGTACTAGGAATTGGGATGAGACAGTTGAGAGATTTACAAGCCTGAAGCTTGTACTTATCAGGGGGAGTTAATGTAGTGATGTACTCTTTTTCCTTGGCTACTGGTTTTTCCCACTGGGTTTTCCATAGCCAAAGGTTTTAACGAGGCAGCCACATCAACTCTGGATCCAGAAGTATCCACCTCTGAAGTTATCCATCAATCAGGGGAAGTTACAGAGACTTGTACTCTTTTCCCTTAGCCACTGGTTTTTCCCACTGGGTTTTTCTTGGCAAAGGTTTTAACGAGGCAAGTACTCTTAAACTTAGGGATCCAGAAGTATCCATAGACCCATGATCAGATAAGCTCTATGAACCCTGAAGCGTTCATTGCGGCTTACAACAATGGATGGATAAGGGGAAGTGTTATAAACGGGCTTTTGGTGGGGCCTACCCGTTAGTGGGTATCCACCCATTATGTAACCCTACTATTATAAATACAGGGCTATGGATTCCATAGCCACCACATTTACAACAAATAGAAAGATAAAATGTCTATTACGTCTTCACTATTATTATAGTCTTCTAATTCAAAGTAGAAGGAAGTGTCTACTGCAAAAATTCAGTAGAAACTTGTTGGATGAGAAACAATGTGTCAGTAACACATTAGGAGTTTTTTCGTTGAAATCTGTTGATCATAGCATAGAAGCAGCAATCCATTGTTTAGTTTCCATAAGGACTATGGCATCTCCAATGAAAATTGTCCTGAAGTTTATGAGTCATACTACAAAGAACTATTGTTATCAAATAAACTTGAATCTCAACCATAGAACATTCTTTATGACTGATTAGATTTATCTACAAATGTCTGGCTCATGCTAAATTGCTTTAGGAAAAGACATTTAAATATGTTTATTTACGTTGGACAGTAATGCTTTTTTAGTTTAACAAAGTTGATTATTCAGATATTTTTAATCCCAATTTTATATTATAGTAACTGGTTAGTTTATATACAAAATATAACTGAATGATGAATACATATTGGTCAATTACAGTGTCACAAACTTAGGGACCTTTTATGTGAGTAAAACACTTGACTAAAGTGCAATAACAATGCAGAAGACTTAAAAGACCATGTTCTTCTGTTCAACCACAAGGAAAATGTTCTTCAGCTCTATAATTGATTTAGATAGAATCTCTTCATTAGGATTTGCCCTGTGTTCTGGGGGTGGGAAAAAGTAAACCTGTCACAATATGGGTGATTACTGGCATACAAGAAAGCTGTGTAGCTTATTGCACCCTGTCGTTTACAAAATATGCTCACAGTGTTCAGTTCTTATTATCTCGCTAACGATTACTGCCTTAATACCTTGAAAGTAAATAGACAAAGAAATTGGAAATTGAGTTCAGGTGGCAACATTTTTTGATGTTTGCAGAAAATTGTAAGCGAGACCAGCTTTATACTGGAGATATTACACCAAGACAACGTTTTGATAATTGCATAGTTGTTTTAAGTATCTAACATATTTCATCAGGATGTCAAGATTGTTGGATGTATTGAAACCAGTTTCCAATATCCAGGTGCATTATACGTGAGAAATGAGATGTGGTGATCTTTCTTCTTTACAATTTTTATACAATGAGAAGAGTTGTGTGATTGAATTTTGGACAAGTGCTCGGGCTGGTTCACTTCCTGGTTAATTACATTCGTACCCGTGTGATGTAATAGACATCATCAAATAACTACCATCGGGTGGAAACTGCTAAGTAAATTTCTGAGACATTGTCATGCTTTTGAACCCAAGAGAGCATGCAACATTCTAAGCAGGATCTAATGTATCACAGCATTATGATTTAATCTGGTTCACACACAAGATATGTTCATAAGATACAAAGCTCTGTAATTGATTTAGATATTCCTAATGTTAGTTTAGTGTGTTCTCCTCGTAACTCATTAATTTCAGATGTGCATCTTTAGGATTTGGCTCTAAATCTAATTTTGTTGTTGAGATGTTGAGATATATGTTTGATTTGTAGTCTAGTTTTTAGATCTGAGCATGCTAGTCATGTGAACTAAAATCCAGTATGTAATTGTGTTGTTGTCTGTGTTACATTTCATTTAAAGCTAAGAAAGTTACTTACATCTTTCATCATTCTTCATCATGAATAGGAAACATTTGCTGGGTTGGACAAAACACACAAGAAACTGATTCTTCGTCATGCCGGTTACCTGCACAGAGTCTTTAGGACGAGGTTAAGGAATCTTGCTAGAGATAGCCAGGATAACTACTCGGAGAAGCCACCTTTCATATACTCGCACTTGTCTTCTATGTCTCCATTTTGGAAAGATTTCGTGGCGTACTCATCGACTCTAGATTTTAAGGTAACGTTTACATTATTTCATTACTTTCAATTTGAGGACACTACAATTTAAACTAACTAATGACAACACTCAATTGTAGGAAACAAGCAAAATAAACAAAGTGAGAGTGGAATCAATGAAGGCACGATATCGAAAAGCATGTGTGGGTTATGCGCGGCTGAGAGAGCAGATTGTATGTATTGTGAAAATAAGTTGTATCATCAACTAAGCTGATGGATTTAAATGGTTTTGTTTGTTTGTTCTTGCTAATTGTGGCCTTGAAATTCACAGATTAAAGAGAAATTACGTGAAGGGGAAGAGTATCCTGTAGTGACTCGCTTATATACTTGGAAGAAAGCGAGGATGAATGTTGAGCACCATGTTAATGATCCTACTGCCTTGCGAATACTGGAGGATGTTGTAATATTCTAAGACAAAGATTGATTATAAATGAGTCATGGTTACTTGTGCACTTAAATTCTGTGGTTAAGTTGATCTACATTAATTTCACTTCTTTTCTTTTTCCTGTGGTAACAAATCATTTTACCATATGAGGAAACAAAGGATTTGTAACGACCCGATTCCCGAGTCCGTTACTTTTTGGTATTTGCGTAGGTCCTGCAGTTAACCAGTGAAAACAAAATAGCCACGATGCAGAGATGTACAAAAATACCCAAATAGTGTCCAAATATTACATCCATATTGTACAAAAATGGTCCAACAATCGTACATGAAGGAAAGTAAATACAATTGGAAACAACTCTGAAAGCTGCAGACTCATGGTCTAATTCTGGCGCTATTAACTCTAGAGCATCTGCCTCCATATGTACGTCGTCTGCGGTGTCACAGAGATGGAACCATAGGTAAGTCACAACAATTCTAGCAATAGAAATAAAGTAGTGCAAAAGTATGGAACAGACTATAGTAAACAAAAGATGGTCATGCAGGAGCAAAAAGTAAAGTATGAGCTGACAGGTATGTAAGAGTGATAAGTAAAGTGCGGGTAACTTCTCAGGTATGGTAAGTAAAGTGCATGTAATGTATAAAGTAAAGGTGACTGTACAAGAGTAATAACTGTGGCATGGCATATGGTATACAATATTTCAACCACAGACAATGTGATGACGATAGTTAGATATCCAGGTGGTTGTAGCAACACTTAGGGATGTGAGCGTTGTTTGGCTATCTAATAGTGTAGGCGGGCCTAAAATAAGAAGTCTAACTTAACTTCCAAATCAGCCAGTCAGTCAGGGCTTGAAGGCACAGGTCACTTCAAAGACCGCAGGAACAAGTCCATTGGTTGACCAACCCCCTTCCCATTCCTTTCTAGACACTGATTCGGTCGTAATTTAAGACCGCTTATTATTAAACCGTTCTATCACGTTTGAGTAGTCTCAACTTAGTCCGTAGAATAATGGTATCAATTCAGCAATAGTGGCATAGTAAACAAACAAACTAGTGCATCAGTCTTAAATGCTACAAGGGCCCAATAGTGTGCTCCGTAAATGCCCGAGGGCCCAATAGTGTTTTCCGTAATGTGCTCCGTAAATGCCTGAAGGCCCAATAGTGTGTTCTGACAATACAAACAACCATGAGTACAATACAGCAATCAAACTAGTGCATCAGCCTTGGCTCGAGTGTACGATATGCAACCAGAAGTGCACCCATCCCACGGAGCAACTCGTGGAATATCTACCTACCATTCCTGCAGGGTGATGGTACAGCTTAACTAATAAGGGTGGACCCGGTCACTCCCGCACACTTCATAGCTCAAGACTTCCCCGTATCCCATGTATTATCATAGTCCAATGTTCATATCAATGTTCGTATCAATGTGGCCTCGTGGGCCCTGGCATCAATTACGCTAGTGCAACAGTCTTAGCTCGAGTGTACGATATGCAACCAGAAGTGCACCCATCCCACGGAGCAACTCGTGGAATATCTACCTACTATCCCCTTCAGGGTGATAGTACATCTTACCAAATACGGGTGGACCCCGTCACTCCCGCACACTGCGTAGCTCAAGACTACCACATAACCCATGTTGTAACACATTTCACATTTATAACCGTATCAGTATCAGTGTCCGTATCCATATCCGTATCCGTATGGCCTCATAGGCCCATCATTTCGTACATCCAACAATGTGTACAACAATACATCCATCAATGAGTACATCAAATACATTTATAAGGTAGTTACTTGCTGAAAAGTCAAGGCAGAAGCCTCATCCGAGAATATCAATCCTGAGCAGTGCTTTGAAGTCCAACAACTATGAGATCTAATTCCATAAAAGTTTACTATCTCAATTTAGGCCGAGTAATGCTTTGAAGTCCAACAACTATAATAGCAAATTCCATGAAAGTTTACTATCTCAATTTAATCCGAGCAATGCTTTGAAGTCCAATAACTATAATGTTTGATTCTATAAAAGTGCACTATCTCAGTTTAGTCCTTTGGTTATTCCACTATTGAATAGTTCTTTAGTTAATTAGGTCTCTAATCATTGGTTCAAGTCAATAGCTATATATGAGGTCCTAAGTTCATACAAGTACACTATCCAGATTTCTAAAGTTAGAATTAGAGTGATTTACACTGTTTGGGATCGTCGTAGTAAGACGAGGTTGGAGCTAGAGCTTATAATGATACTGGTGCACGAGTATTGGCACCTGCAAACACAAGAAGTCATTAGTTACAGGCTACCCTATTTTCCATCTAATTAAATGGGTCGTTTTGATTTTTAAAACGGGTTGAAACGGTGTCAGAAAACATTTCTAAATTTTTCTATAGGCTAGATATGATGAAAATAATTTTACTGTAAGATGGAATATTTTTCGGAAGCTTATAGTAATTTTTATAATTTTTAAAAGCTCAAATTAGATTTAAAAACTAATTTTTAATTAAGTACGTAATTATTCAATAATTTATTTCGGATGCAATCTGCATCGGAAAGTTGCGAATGAACTGCCAAAATGACCGTATCGGAGAGTACTTTAACATATATTTTTATCGCATATTAGTTTACGTGAAAATAATAAGTTATAGATTTTTGAATGAAAATAACCAATTTAACTTTTAGGGTTAAAAAATTAATTCTGGAAAATCTAAGCGTCCGATTGAGACGAAACTAGTGCTATTGGGTCCAGAATGTCATTTCTGATTTTCTGGGCCTGGTCTCACATTTTTCTGGGCCCTATATTATTAGCTATGGATTTAACACTATAAAACCCTATTTATTAATTAACTAAATTACGGAAAATACGAAAATACTTGATTATTACGATATTGCCATCAAGATGTACTGTGCTTCGTTCTCTTTCTCGCCATCGCATGCAGCGGGCGCTTCGACGTCGGAGGCAGCCGGTCGTCGGGGGAAGCGGCAGACGGCTTCGGGTGGTGGTGGAGGCTGATGTAGGCGGCGGCGAGAGGCGGGGACGGCAGCGGACGTCTGCGTGGGAGCTCGGAGGGAAGGCGCCGTGAAGGGAAGCGGGTGGGGAGGCGCTCTCGGAGGTCGGAGCTAGCGGGTCTCGTGGGTTCCTCGGCGGCGTTGTCTTCGGGCTCGTGGGGCGGAGCTCGCTGTCGTGGGCTGCTGCTGCAGCTTCGTTGGAGCAGCGGGGGTTCCTGATGGGGTGTGGAGGCGGAGGCAGGGACGCTGGGGTGCTCGGTCGAGGTGGTGAAGCGACGTGGTGCTCCGAGGGCGACGGCGGAAAGCGGCTGAGCGGGGTGCTGGAGCTCACGGCGAGCACGAGGGAGGGCTTCGGGGGTCGAGACGACGACGAGGGGACTGCAACTCATGGCGACGGTGAGCGGTAGTTGATCGACGACGGGGGGGCCAGCTGTGACGTCGAAGGCGAGCTTGGAGAGAGTTTGGGGCACGGGGTTCACGGCAGTGAATGGAGGAGGGAGAGCGGGGGTCTATTTGCGTGGGTTTAGTTCGGGGGAGAGAACTGAGAGGGAGAGAGAGAGTTTGAGAGGGTGGAGAGCTGTGTGCGATGGTTTGGCCTGGGTTTGGGTTAGGGTTGTGTGCGTTCGGGGAAGAAGGGTTGGGGGTAATTATATAGGTTATTAAAAATTAATATAATACTTAGTTTGTATAAGAGGGTATTTAGTCAAATACAATTGATGATATTAGGTAAGTAATAAATGTGACTTTTGACTAGGCTAGAAAAGTTTTAAACGTATCCCCTAACACGTTTTAGGTATGATTAGGTTAATCTAATAGTTAATTAGGTTAAGGTAATTAGTAATTAGCTAGGGTAATTTGTGACGGTAGCGGTATAAATTGTAACGAAATTACGATTTTGCCCCTACTAGTAAACGTGTCCGAAAAATTACGAGAACGTACCCACGGGATCGTATCGTCACAAGGATCGCGAATATGAAGTCCGTTTCAGGGTTTGAGCTACGAAAATACTAGTTTTAAGGCAAAATGTTTAGGAAGCGGGTTTACGGGTTCTCTATTGGGTTGACTTCAGAAAATTACGAAATTAATGTGAAAAACACTAAATGATCATTGAATGTTACTGTAAAAGTTTGAAATCGTTTTGATGATGTTTGTATGGAAAAATAAATTCATTAAGTCAAAATGGTAATAACTGAAAATGAATTTTATCAGAAATGTTTTGAGTATTTGATGAAATCCGATCTTACTAAAATACTCCATAACTAGTCTGGTACTTCAAAATATTTTAATAAGAAATTTTTGAAATCAGTAAAACTCCTGACAACCCATTATAAAATAGTTTACAAAAATTGAAAAATTGGTCAAATAGGTAAATAGTTTGTCTTGATGAAAACATGCCGTTACAGGATTGAAGTCTCATTTAGCATTTAGTAATTAGTCTCTAATGTTTCTATTAGGTTCACATAACACAAGAGTTGGGAGAAGAGGAACTTAATGATATTGGAGTTGAAGACTTACTGGATCGAGCTATTCCTCTCGTTTATTCAGGCCGTGTACGAGGATGTGGATTTGGTGTCACAAAGAGATCTTTGTCTTCTGTTCCTGAATTGTCTGAATTGTAAAAGTTGAGAAGGCAATTCAATAGACTAGAGAAAGAAATCCAGGAGATGAAGACCAATCAGCCTATGTCGACTTCTTGTGGTTCTAGCCACATGGATAATTTCGATGATGATGCCATGGATTCGGATGATGACCTTGATGTTCCGGATCCAGATCTTCTTGAGGTATCTTAAGCGACTATACAAACTGACCCTTTATTTATTCATTAAAGTCACATTAATTAATATATCTTTCATTTCTAGGGTCCTATTACATGTTATTTGTACGTTGCAAACTCCCGGAGACATGTCGGGCAAGGTATTTTGCATAATGGCCCGAAGGAGATTCTTCATGGTGTTCCACTGCCAGAAGGTTACGCGAGGATACAATTTGAGGTGGCGGTGGAATCCGAGAGGCATTCAGGGGTGCCTCAACAAACTGGCGAGGTTAGGACTGTTGGAGAAGCGGTTGGACATTTTATTTCATGGCCAAAAAACTGGCATCTTTGAAACTAGAGGTAAAGTCTATTTAACTGGTATCTTTAATGAGTAAAATTCTAGCTTTACATATATAATCAAATATGAATGAATTTGAAAGGGATTAAATATTTAAAGTGTAATTTGTAGGGTGCTTTTGTGAAAGTATGGGTTAATGTCAGACTTTTGATACTTGACTGCTGCTGGTTGGGATGGGCTAGCTTAGAGTTTACCATGGTGTCATATGTGTAAAGAGATAAACACCATCTCCTCGTCCCAAGGGATGCATTGGTTCCCCAACAGACACAACGGTTGGCATCCCAAGGAATGCAACCGTTCATTACCCAAGAGACACCCATTGATATCCCAAGAGTCATACCTGTTGGCATT
Organism: Scilla litardierei; assembly: GCA_030789695.1. Lineage (NCBI taxonomy): Eukaryota > Viridiplantae > Streptophyta > Magnoliopsida > Asparagales > Asparagaceae > Scilla > Scilla litardierei. Next base: position 73,002,483 of record CM061134.1, on the reverse strand, counting down.
CCAACAGTCACTATGTAATCTATATAAACCCATTGAGGCTAATGAAAATATTGTCGGTTTCTCTTATCTCTCTCCGATCGTTTATCTCCTTCTTCTATATTTCTTCATGGTATCCCCTCTAAATCCAACATCATCGGCTGCAAGTGGGTATACAAAATCAAGCGGGATGCCATGGGGTCTATTGCTTGCTACAAGGCCCGGTTGGTTGCCAAGGGCTTCCACCAAAAGGAAGGCCTTGACTATGCTCAAACATTCAGTCCTGTGGCCAAACATGGCTCCATCCGCCTTCTGATTGCACTCGCTCCTCACTTCGATTGGCCCGTCAAACAGCTCGATGTCTCCAATGCCTTTCTACATGGCAATATTGAAGAGGACCTCTACATGGAGCAGCCGGCGGGCTTTATTGATCCTTCCTTCCCTCACCACGTCTGCAAACTCCGGAAGGCCTTGTATGGCCTCAAACAGGCACCGAGACAGTGGTACGCCTGTTTTTCAACCTTCATTCGTCTCCATGGCTTCATTCCCAGCATCGCCGACTCCTCCCTCTTCATTCGGCACTACAGTGGTCAGACTACAGTGATCTTGCTCTATGTGGATGATATTCTCATCACTGGATCCTCTTCCTCGTATATCCCTCAATTCATCACCTTATTATCTCAAGAATTCTCCCTTAAAGACCTTGGCGACCTCTCCTACTTCTTGGGTCTGGAAATACAACGACATCGTCATGGTAGCTTCGTCCACCAAACTAAGTATACTAAAGACCTCCTTCAACGTGCGGGACTTGCCAATTGCAAACCTGCCCGAACTCCTGTCTCGGCTAAGCTGTCCCATGTTCACCCGGATCCTCCTCTCTCAGATGGTTCTTACTACCGCAGCATTGTTGGCGCCCTTCAGTATCTCACACTGACCCGTCCAGATATTGCGTTTGCCGTCAATCGGGTCTGTCAGTTTCTTCACAGTCCATGTGAATCTCATCTCACTGCTGCCAAACGTATTCTGCGGTATCTCCAATCTACTCCGACTCATGGCATCCTCCTTCGCCCCAGTCCGCTGTCACTTGTTGCTTTTTCTGATGCTAACTGGGCTGGTGATCCCACTGATCGACGTTCTATCAGTGGTTTCTGCATTTTCCTTGGCCGAAACCCACTCATTTGGAGCGCTAAGAAGCAGTCCTCCATCTCTCATAGCTCCACAGAGTCTGAATATCGCTCGTTGTCCTTGACTGCTAAGGACATCATTTGGCTCCAACTTCTCCGGACAGATCTGAAGATTCCTCTCCAGGATACTCCTCTTCTCTGGTGTGACAACAAGTCGGCTCTTTCGTTATCATCCAATCCGGTCTTTCACTCTCGAACGAAGCACTTCGCTATCGACTACCACTTCATTCGTGAGCAAGTCACCTCCAACAATATTCGTGTTCGACACATATCCACCGAGGATAATCCTGCTTACATCTTCACAAAGAGCCTCCCGACTACGCGGTTCGAACTTCTCCGGGACAAACTGTTCGTCATCGCTGCCGCTCAGTTTGCGGGGGCGTGTAAAGAGATAACACCATCTCCTCTTCCCAAGGGACGCATTGGTTCCCCAACAGACACAACGGTTGGCATCCCAAGGAATGCAACCGTTCATTACCCAAGAGACACCCATTGATATCCCAAGAGTCATACCTGTTGGCATTCCAACAGTCACTATGTAATCTATATAAACCCATTGAGGCTAATGAAAATATTGTCGGTTTCTCTTATCTCTCTCCGATCGTATATCTCCTTCTTCTATATTTCTTCAATATGCCGACATGGTTACTTAACATACAATGTGTTGCAAGTTGAATTCTCTTTAAATCGGGGGTTTTCTGCATTGTATCTTCTCAAAATCGGTGTTCGCAATCCAAGTAGAGATTTCTTTACTTTCTTTAATTATTATAATTTTTCATAATAATTATAAGGCAAACAGAATGAAAGGATCCGCCGTATCATTCTTTTCAAGACTGGAATGATGAAATTAACTAGTTATAGGATAGGATAACCCTTTTGTTGAAAGCAACACAACTCACCTCAAATATTGTTTACTGCTCACCTTTGTAAAGCAAATGCCCTTATGCAGTGACCAGCACAATCATAAAAAAACTTGGCCACTTTAAAAAAAGCTTTGCTATATCATTCATATTGACTTAGAACTTGCCATATTTGCTTCTGAAAGAAAGACCCTGGCCATCTTTGAAATCAATAAATACATACTCACAGTCTCGTCCCAGAAATAAGCCCCCTACTCCCATTCTATCTCTGTGTCTTTGTGTGTTCGTGTGTTCTGGGAGTCTGCAGAGTTAACTGTTTGCCTCCTTTGAGTGCCATGGATGCCAAGAAGCCATATGCTGTGGTTTGTCAATTCAGTTGATCTATACTAGATTATATTTGGTCTCCAAGGCTGCCCTGGATGAAGGTCTGAGCGCATTCAGTTGAACTTACCATATTTGTTGGTGCCGCTTGCTATTATTTTCGAAAGGTATTGAAACCCGGGGTCTTCTTCTTCTTCTTCTTCTTCTTCTTCTTCATTTCATTACTGTCAGAATCATGGATAATGACAGCTCTCATAGACCCATAGGATTAACCTATATGTTCTCTTATATAATGCTATATTTTCTCTTTGTTTTTCTTTTTTTGTCGGAAAAAACTTATATATTGATATTGCATCAACCACCACCACAGCCACATCTTCTTCATTTTCTTTTCATTCTCAGTTTCTTGCTCATTCATTTCATAAGTGCTACTGTCTCAGCATCTTGGATTGTGTATAACAACCCAAAAGGTGTTCTCAAGAGTAGTTTGAGTGTTTAAACAATGCTATTTGTTATTGGAGAAGACTTTTTGCTTAATTTGCTTAATTTGAAGGGAATCATTCCATAATGCATGATGTCATTATGAGAAAAATGTTGGATGATGATAATGTTCTGATAATATAATTGAAGGTCTGAGGTCTGTTCTGTTTCATTGTATATAACAACCCCAAAGGGTTTTTGGTCCTCACCATCTGTTAAAAACTTATTGGACACTTCATAGAAATATTTTTGATTGCTTCTTTTTGTTCACAATATTTTTCATTAGTTAATTTGCTATCTTTTTGTTTTATGTTTTATACGAATACTCTATTTATATTAAAATTTGTTTGTAGCGTCCACCTATTAGGAAGATGGATAAGAGGAGCCAGAAAATTCATACAGGTGCTAATAAGCCTACTTTGAAAACTATGGAGTCAACATTTTGTGCTAAGCAAGTAGGTTATCCCAAGAGTGGAGATTTTCCTCACGATTCCATGGTGTTGCACCTTTTACGTCTCGCACCCTAAACTATTGTGAACAACATAGAAGTTCCTATTAAAGCATATTTTGATGGAGAGACTTGGGATGAACTTATTATTTATGAAAATATCTTGGAGGTTTTGGAGGATGAATGGCTAAGTGCCACAAGCATTGCCTTTTATATCAGGTAATAAAATTATTAAAAGTTGTCCATCTAATTTGATATAAATGTTTTAGAAAACTTATTTCTTATGTATTGTTTAAAGGTAGTTGGGTGATGTTTATCTATCTGAAAATGCCGAGTTGGCCGACATGTTTTCTATTTAGTCGCCCTATATTGCGCCAATGGTAGATAGTGGAACATCGTCCAATCATTTGGCTGAATGTCTCCTGAAGTATGCAGGACAAAACCATCTATTATTGATATCGCATAATGTTGGATGAGTTCAATATAATATTAAATAATTATATGTTTATTAAATATGTGATTTGTCTAATTTTTTTCAAAACATTATGCAGTCATCATTGGGTATTGATTGCTATCAATACCCAAACAGAGTCGATATACTTCATGGATCCACAAAATGCAAAGATTTCACAACGTGTGGATTTGAAAAACTTTGTTGAAAGGTAAATATATCGTCAATTTTTTATTACAAATCTATATATACATGTGTATAATATTGTTTAATTTATAAAAACAGTGGTATAAGAGGTTATCGAACTCTCGAGGTGACAATATCAGTAGAGTGGCATACAATAGATTCAAGTGGGTTATCATTCAGGTAATTACTTTACAATTTTGAAATTTATTATATACGGAATATTATTGTAATAAATTTTAAATACTTAATTGGACGTTATTTTCATAGTGTCCAAAGCAGACTGATGGCATTCAATGTGGTCACTATGTTTGTTGCTTTATTGAGGATATTTTGAGTTTTGGTGATATGACTATTCCTATTCCCGTAAATAAATCGTTTTAGAACTACTTTTTATTTTTGAAGTATTTGATCTCGTCTAACTATGTTTTGTAACTTTTATGTTTTACAGTTTGTTAATAGGAAGTCACTCAAGTATTATTCCTCAGAAAGAATGGAAAATTTTAAAGTCAATTGGACGGGATACTTGTACAATCGATTCCTCAAGGAAACGATGAAGTGTTGAATGGCTTTCTAATGAGGTTGATCATTATGCCTTCTCTAGTGGTTTTCTGCAAAACACTATTGTTCTGCTACTTCGTCTGCAGTCAGCCTTGATGTACGTTCGTTCAAGGAAAGAATAATATGGCAGTACAAAAAGTTCCCCCCTAGTCTTGGCCTTCACCTGCCATAATAGAAAAGCATACTGAAATAATACATGTGCCCATCATGTGCATTATCAAAAATCAATTAGGATCCTAACAACTAAAATAAAATAAAATCCTAATTAATATCGAATTGGTTCCCCATCAAGAGAGAAAAGTTTGCGCTGCTGCAATTTTTTTGGGACCAAACACTAAGTGGGTCTAGGAAAGTAAGAAGTTGCTAACATGCTAACATATTAACATATAGATTGTGCATTCATGTCTAGAAAGCACCAGCAACTGTTGCTGCTTTTTCGTGCTTTTAACTAGTCTATGATGATATTGCATATATCCTAATAAGAATCCATTGAACATGGAATGCATGATTATTATTATGATGGTCTTGGTTTAATACGAGCGTTATGTTAGGCCAAACAGGCATCACATTTTGGGGGCCGAGGCAAAGCTTGTTGTGGTTCTGTAATGTGATTTTACAAAGCGGCTGGAGTTTGGAGAAGCAAATTTCAGAACGAGCTTTCTGCTGTGAATTCCCATAATAATCTTCATTGCAAAAGAAAAAAAAGATGCAGACTTCAGAAAGTCCAATGAAATTGAAATTTAGAATTGAAAACACAACAAGGTGACATGATGACTTCCATGCATAACATACAAGCTTCAATTCTAGTTTGCCCGAACTTCTCAGAATTGTCATTTTTGTCGAAATATCAGGTTTGAGAAATTTGTCGTTGTGGCCCTATGTATTAATTAGTACCCCAATATATTGGATTATATGATTATTTTGCGGCTATATCCTTCTGACCGCTTATGGTAAGGTCATATAGCACAGATGTTCTGTAGCCCGGGCGAAAAAACTGGGACAAGATGTGCCGATACATGGTAAATACAAAGATATATGCACGACAAGCACATGTCGAACAGTTATCTGACACGTACAGCTTCATGGTGGAATTATCAGTGCTACTTTACATATGATACATGGCTACATTGTTACTATTGTTCTAAGGGTTAAACTTTTATGCACACGGATATTGCCTGTTAACTATTTTATTTCTATGTTTTTCGATCTCTAGTATGCCATTTTACACACATAACTTGGTCTCGGATTTAAAACCTTATCAGTTAGCAGTTAGCACATACAATCTTCATGTCTTTTTTGGCAGATTGAAGCATCTGGTGGTCAAGCTAGTATCTTTGGAGGAGATGTTTCGAAAGAAGCAGATGTAGAAGCTATGATCAAAGCCACTCAATCAACATATTTCTGATCCATCAAGGACAAGGAGCATGAGGTATCCACGTGCTACTGCATTGTCTGATGTTAGGAGTACAAAAACTGATATTGTTGTTGTGCCTTCTAAAAAGTCAATGGTTCAACACACTGTTAATTTATCTTTAATCTTTATGCTGTTTTGCTTCATGGTCACCCCAAGGCCAATCAACTAGGCCGAATTTGCTGGTTTTAACTGTTAAATGTAATGCTGTGCCGGTAGGTGTGGCTGGAGAGTGGAATCGTTGCGCTTTGGCTGTCTGCTATTTGTGGTGGTGTCTGCATCAGCTACTACTAAGTGTATGCTTGGGGTGACAATGTGTTTAGGATAATGGCTTATGCTGCTACTTCGTGCTTGAATTATGGTATTCGTATGAGTTTCCCAGTGCCCATGGGAATATGTTGTATTTTGTGAATCTTTTTTATGCTGACTGCCCTTGTCGATTGACTATTTTATGGGTGAGGTGTGTTTGTTGAGCCTGCACGGATTTTTTCTTGGGTTTTAATGTGTTTGGTCATGAATGTGATGGATGATACATTATCACTATTAATCTATCAGAAAATATTTTGTGCTAAAAGAAAAGAGTAGGCAGTGGGGGCCGTAGAGGGTTCTGAGACTGACGGAGAGAAAAAAATTCTAGCGTTAGCGCTTTAGAAAGCGCTATGTTATGAAAATCTACGATAGCGCTTATTAGGCGCTATCTTAGTGGTACCTGGTATAGCGCTTAGAAAGTGCTATGCAAGGTCAAAATCAAAATTTCTCGAGTAATCTCTAATAGCGCTTCCAGAAGCGCTAAGGTAGTAAAACACTATCTTAGTCGGCTCGGCTATCCAAGTGTAAAAAAAGCGCAATGCAAGCGTTTTTTTTTGTAGTAGTACCTGGAGTGATGAGGATTCAGAAGAAAGTGCTGGAAATGAGGACATCACCAGGAACTAAGTGGTTTTTACGGCTATTCTTGATGAACAATCCGAATGTGACACCCCTAGCTGTGTTGGACTTAATGTTGCGACATCTAGCGCAACATTGGAAGACAAAATTGCAAATGTCAGAAAGAATGTTACAACATTTAGTACAACATCTGACAGTGACAATGATTCTGAGGTTGATAGCGATGAGGAAGTTAATGACGATGATATCCGAAAAGCATATCAGATGATGTTTGAGAAGTGGATGCAAATCTGCAATATCAACAAAGTCTTGAATGAGGAGAATGAAAGACTGAAGAAAGAGAAGGAGGAGGTCAAAATCGAATGTCTGAAAGCTGAGAAAACTGTAGAGAATTGGAAAGCAACTTCAGAAATGTTCTTCTCAGTGCAGAGAAAGCTGAATGCACATTGGAGAAGTGGAATTCTGGAAAAGCAAAGATGGATGATATCTTGAACATGGGTAAGATTTCAGGAGATTGCACCGGAGTGGGATACAATAGAGGAGCTTTTTATAATGTGTCTGCTGAAAAAAGAAGTCAAGTTACCAAAGAACTTGAAAGAATGGGTCAGCACAAGGGCCATGATCAGAAGAAGAGGCAGATTAGAGGTATAAAAGGTTGTCGTTCTGTGGGCAGTTACTGTAAGTTCATAGGCCATACAGAGAGAAACTGCTTCAGCCACATGAGACATTGGTCAGAAAGAAGAAATGTTAGACATCCTGATTTGAAGATAAAGAAGCAATGGGTCAGGAAGTCTAAATTATACAGCAAGAACACTACAGCTTCAGGGAGTACACTTCATGTTGTTACTAATATTGCAACATTAGATACAACACAGAACGATGTTGCTGCAGATGTTATGACATCAGACTCGACATTTCTCAACAATCAATGTGAGCAATAAGATACAAATTCTTATGAATCTTCCTCCAGAATAATCAGAGAATTACATCACCGCTTTTCTCACAGCTTATCCTCTGCCAGCACCATCGGATCTTCGCATGTATCCTCTCTAGCACGGCGATCCATCGCTAATCCGTCTCTCACGACCTATTCTCCTATTTTGGCTGACTTCACCAAATTCTGTCCACTTCTTCGCCGTTCCCACAGCATCCATGTCTCCAAATTTTGACATGCAGATCACCGAAGGATCTCTGTCAGAACTGCCGATGTCTTCAACTCGATTTCTTTTTCGGCCCCTCAGAGCTCGACTTCTAACGGGATATCATTCCATTTGGACAGCATACTGTCAGATGTGAGGTATAGTGTTCTCCCTCTTATTCTGCTGTGCCTGAGGATTTATTTGCTAGTAAGAGAGACAGAGGAGCCTCTGGATGTGTCTCGGTTGAGTTTTTCTGAATTTTCTTTTGGAGATGTGAGGCTAGCTGAAAAGTATTAGAGTTCAATGAGGATATACTTTTTCTGAATAATTTTGCTGTCTCTTCTGAGGTGATCACTGCTCTAGTTGTTCGAGTAAGGGGGAGAATGTGGTTTGGCTTATTGTGGCTCAAAGAGGGAGAATGTGCTTAGTTAGTGCCTGGTTGGTGCTTGCTTTGGGTTGTGCCTTATAATGCCATAGGGGGAGATTGCTAGGGTTGAATTTCTGCTGATATTTGTTGGCATTAGTGGCACTATAGCTAGAGAGCTCAGTTTCCGGAATCAGAATTATTTTTGAGAAGTTTGACCAGATGTTGAACATAATGTTACAACATTATGTACAACATGCGGGATCTGGAGTATGATTCGTATGAAGAAATGCTGTTTTGATTTGCAGATCTGTCTTGCTGATTCAGATCTGATTTACTGTCTAGAATGTCAGGGATTCCTGAATTGATTGTGGAATATCTGCATGAGAGATATTTGGAAAGCCCTTCCTAAATCAGTTTCTAAATTGTAAATTGAGGGAGTGAATATCTCACAGATCTGTTAGTTGGGAGTATTTTAAAGATTGATTGCTGCAAATCTTTTTATATTATCTTCAACCTATTCTGGTATAGGTAGCTGTGATTGAGTATCGCTGAAGATATAATTGGAAGTTGCTATCTCTCGGAATTTGTTATAGAATCGGTTGGAGAGATTCTCGCCTGCAAATCAGTTGTTTAATGCTAGAGGATTTTGCGAAACCAATTACCCGAATTGGTTTGGATTCTTGCAGGATGTCGAATTTGCACAAATTGTTCAAGCTACCTTCCATATCTACTCTGTAATTAAGGGGGAGCGAAGGATATAGGGATGTGCGGTTTTGCGGCTAGGGCACGGCATTTACGAAAGTTGATCAAAGAACTCCGGGAGGATGCTGACGGATTCGCACGTAGAGGATCAAAGGAGTTTATCTTTGTCAGTTCAGCAAGGGGATCTTGCATGCATGGCGAGCTTGCGTAAATTACTACATAGGGTTGGTAGAGACCACCCAACACAGTTTGTATTGAGGGGGAGGTTTTTCCTCCTAGTAGAAACGTGTTATTAGTGATTGTAATCATTGATATTTAGTGGAGTAATTTATTTTTCTGGGCGTGACCCCGCAGATGTAGGTGTGCGCACCGAACTGCGTTACCAAGTTTTGTGTGTCGTGCTTGGTTCTTGTTTCTAATAATTCGGTTTTCTTGATTATTAGCTGCGTACAGAATTACAAAAATCTTTCAGTTTGATTAAGGACTAAAATACGTGGAGGATGTCTTTTGCAGACACTTCAGTCAATATAACAAAGCAACAAATTATCAATTATGGTTTATTATTTTGACATTGATAAAGACTGCTTTTCATTCTACTTAATTATTCTTGTTTAATACTTTACAGATAAATTAAAAATCTTTGAATGGTCAATCTTCTTCCATTTCAAGTCAGTACATTTTGTACGATTGACCACCTTAGAAGCTTAGACCATAGATAGCTTCATCAATCTTCGTCGTCATGTTACTAATCTTCGAGAATAGCGAGATGTTTTCGTACGATTCAAAATTTTCCGAGTTTGCTCAAACTGTAGGATACCTCAAAGGATAATTATGAGAGTAATGCATGTCTATGGTTCCAGAATATAACAAAACATATGCGCTAGGAATTTTCTTGTAGGATACTACACTGAATCGATTAATTTGCATATATACGAGCATGTGTCACGCCCACTGCCTTCTTCAGTCATTTCATGGTGAATACAATGGTTGTTCTGTCTCCTTCTCCTTCAAGGAACAAATGAACCTAACCTGGATTCTTCAATATACAATATCGTATCCAACAGTATCATAGTTTATGTTATCCTTGAGTGTTTATAAATGTCCGAACCTAACGGATGATGTAAAATCAAGCACCTTGCTTTATTGTGTAACTTCACGGACAGTCTTCAGTCATTTTGTTAAGCCATTTGTACACTAAAAGGTTCTTCTAATGACATCAAAATTTCCAATCACAGAAAAAGCCTTTGGAACTAATCAACGTGAATTAGCAATCAACTACTGTGTATAATGGATAGACAAATCAACTAATGTGCATCAAGCCACAACTTGAAACTGAGCTAAGAATCAACTCTTGATCATCCACATCAACATGGATTAGCAAAAAGGATCACTGTACGCATGCCCTCTCAGCAGGTTGTTCTTCATATATGCATTTCATGACAAATAGAAGAAAGGTTGAATTCTCTCCACTTGAATATATGTATTTTACCGAACGAACATGATTTTTGGATTGATCCCATAAACATCCTTTGAAACCAGATAAAGTTGAAAGATTTAGCAAGAATAAAATTATTTTTGAAGTAGTAAAATAAAAAATTCAATTCGATCCATAAATTCAATGAAATTAATTACCTCATCAAAGTAATCCATACACTCCTTCCTCAAACCCCAAACACCACCGGTTCCTCCACCACTGTTGATGCGATTAACGGTAGACACGACAAGGAATTAGATCTTCAGGGAGGGGTACGTAAGCTGTGAATGTAAAGAGGATCTTGTGGTGCTTGGGAATCCACTTCTTCCTAGGGTTTCTATTAGATGCTGAACTTTTTCTAGGGTTTCTATTTAGAGAAGAAGATGATAACGGAGTATAAAAAATTACCAGGCTACAGGATGTAAAGCCACATATGGCAAACTTGATGGAGATCGTCGGGGTCGGCGACAGGGTCACGATGAACACGGCATCCTTCTGGTCGGTGATCGATCTGAAGATTTTTGATGCGCACAGGTCTAATAATTAAGTACTAAGTTGATGCGCATAGACCTAATTTATTACTGAGGATGTAATTTTGGGAGGGGGACGGAAAATTACCGGGGGAAACAAATTTCAGATTGGCGCCCAAATAATTAGTCGGCTTCAATAAAAAATTTTGGCTGTCTATTACGAGTTTGCCATTAAAAATTCATATAAGCATTAAGGTGAGGGCCATTGAAAATTTTGGTAGTTTATTATTATAAGATCGTTTATTTACATGTTTGCCATTAGAAATTTACAAGAATACCAACCGAACTTTTTCTTCTTTGCTATGAACATTGGTCAAGAGATGTCCCAATGTTTTTAGTGAAGCGCCGATAAAAATCCAACATTTGTCGGCATTTTTAATAAAGCGCTGGGAAAAATCCAATAATTGCCGACGTTTTTAGTAAAGCACCGCAAAAATTCTAGCATTTGCCGGTGTCCGTATAAACATCAGAAAAAGTCCAATATTTGTCGTCATTTGTATAAACGTCTGTAATTGTCGTAACACCAATAGACATTTACCAACGTTTCTTTAGAATGTCGGCATAAAATGATGGTAAAAGTCAAATTTTTAGTAGTGTTGGATGTGCAGCGGAATGATTGATTGCCAAAGTTTCTCTACACTGGTTGTTGTAGATGATCACACGATGGAAAATCTACTTGTTCACACCCTAAATCTCTCTCTTTTGTTGCACTCTTATATGGAAGATGAAGGCTTTTGGTAATAATTATTCTCTACAAAAAATTTCATCATTCTCGTAATAGTGGAGGCTATTTACAGACTTCCCTCGTCTTGGGAATTCAAATTCAGATCATAACTACTTTTTGTAGTTATAGAAACCACCCAAAAACTAATTTATACACATATTTGTGTCATTTCCTAAGTCTCATACTTAGGTATTCCATTAATGGGTGTATTTGTTAAGTTATCACTCACTTATGAGTGAAATAACTTGGTCATTAGCTATCATATACCAACATCTCCCACTCACACATAATGGGATACACAAGGAAACTTTTTCTCTTAATTCTGCACTAATTCATACAAGAGAATAGATCGTGTAACCGACATACTAAATGAGTTTGGTGCAATATAACGGTTAGGAGTATATAGCAACTCATATGAGTAGATCAAAAGTATGCAGCACCCTAGATCACTTGCTCACATTAAGCATTATCCCTTGTTCTCATGTATTTTGCATTCACAATTGAACTTCGTATAAGTTCAAATGGTCGACCGGTAAACACAAATCAATGTGATACTCGAAATGATCTTCCTCTTCTCGTGAATCTCTTGAACCTGGCTTAACTTGCTTTTCCAAGTATGCCTCGCCAGACCGAATCCATTGCGATCTCTTGACAACATCTCAAGATAGCAAATAATAAACCAACCTTCAAGAACCCGATCGGATTCCTGAGGGTACTTGATTAAGGCTTGTAAGGCCTTAGGGTCTCACACAACATTAAGTTGAGATCAAACTTATGTTTAAACCCTTTGGTCACTTATGCACACATGGTATGAAACATGTGTTATAACACTTTCTCCTTTCTCTTGAAGTGTATTGTAATGCCCTGATAGATACTGCACAAGTACTAGAGGGGGAGTGAATAATACTTTAAAATAATCAAGAGTAATTATTCCTAATTATCGTGCAAACTCAACCAACAATGCGGAATGAAAATATTGACAATAATAACAGACAATGCAAACAAACGATTTAACGGGTTCGGATCCACCCAAGTCTCCCCGACTTGTTCCCGGTGATCATACGTCCCAAACACCCGGATCCCCTCCGGCTACTTGAGTTAGAAATCTCTAACTCAAATTTGCACTATGAAATTCTTGTAGAAAACCTCTACAAGATCAAATCATACACAAATGAAAATGTGACTCCCACAAACCGGGATCACACACTTCTCTCACAAACCGAGAGAAACACTTGCAATATCAAAGTAAATGAAATATGAAATGCTTACCAACAGAATCTTATGCCTTGAGTAAAACTTACGATTTTAGGGAAAGAAGGATTTTGGGAAAGAAGCAAGCACCAAACCCTAGCTCCACTAAGATGATCAGCGATAGGTGGCTAGGGAGAAGTTGGTGGCTTGAGTTCAAGCTCCTAGCTTGAGTAGCTCACAATCAATGAGAATCTCTCTTGAGGAATAAGAGTGAGGGAGAGATTCTTGTGAGAAATGAATGAGCTTGGAATGAGAATTAAATGCTCTTCTCTTTTATCTCTAAAACTCAATAATGGCAGCATTGAATGCTATGAAGAAGCATATCAAGATTATATAGGATAGAGAGGAGAGAGAGAGAGAGAGAGGGAAAATTCGTGCATTTAATGCTCCAACGGATCTATTTCTGAAGCAGTCTAACCGGTCTAAGAAGGATCACTGACAGACTAGATTCACAACTAATCGGTCGGTGATTCAACATGGACCGACTAAAAGGTTCACAGCCAATATAGAAAGTTCAGGGAGTAAAGAACTAGTCGGTCTAAGAAGACTTGCCAACCGACTAGTTTGACAACTAGTCGGCCGGTGAGTGTTCTTTGACCGACTAAGAGTTGAAATAGAATAGGTTGAATTCAAAGTGAGCTAGTCGGTCTAAGAACAAATTCCAACCGACTAGTTTCACAACTAGTCGGTCGATGAATGTTCTTGGACCGACTAACTGTAAACAGTAGCTCAAGCTGAGAAATGAAGTCTTAACTAGTCGGTCTAAGAAGGATTCCAAACCGACTAGTTTGACAACTAGTCAGTCGGTGAACCTTCTTTGACCGACTAATTGGTCAACAGTGTAGATGCTGAATTTAGCAAGGAGATCTAGTCGGTTCAAGAAGGATTACTGACCGACTAGATTGTCATCTAGTCGGTTGGTTCTTCTTCTTAAACCAACTAAGATGCACAAGAAGCCGCGAAATGAAGCGTGAAGCTTCGGGAAAGTTTCTATGGGCTTCTAAGATAATCCTAGCTCTAGGATATGAGCGTTATGAAGATAATAATGTAAAACCTACTCAAGGCTTAACATTCTACGAAAAGAAGCTAGAAGACTATAAATTAAACTTGACAAACCGACTTCAAAGCTTCAATCCGAATCTTCTTGACTTCAATAATGCTCTTAGAGCTTCAACGAAGCTTCAGGCACACGATCACGTGCTTTGAGAAGTCTTGAGACGTCGCTTTTGATGTTCATAGAATTTTGGCGACGATCTCCATAACTGTGCTCACAAAGAGTTAGTTCACGATATTTATATTTGTTCATCATCAAAACCAAATCCGGGGAATCAATACTCAACATTCTCCCCCTTTTTGGTGATGACAAACCAACATAAATAATAATCAATAATAATGATTCAAATGCAATTTACTTACTCCCCATGCATTGATGACACGTTAATTCCATATAAAATAATAATCATAAGCATCAAGCAGACGAGGAAAGTATAAAATGTGAATCCAATTATCGAAATTTAGGATCTAAATCCATTTTTATATCTTAACTCCCCCTGAATCTAACATATCAAATTAGATTCACGGAAAATTGCTCTAAATTATCATTTAGCACATCGTCATTATTAATTCTCTCCCCCTTTGGCATTAGCAAAAAGAGTGGGAGGAGATCAACAACAACAACAATGGCTACAAATAAAAGCACGAGAGTCATAGAATACGACCACGGTCCAAATGACACCAAAGTAAAATACGAAGTAAATCAAAGCGTGCCAACAAGACTATAGTCGATAATCGAAAAAAATAAAATCATCAAAACTCAAATCAATTTCACGTATTGAGTTATGGAACATACTCTCCAATATCAACATTCTTGATGAATTAATTGCATGGAAAACAATTCTATGGTTTCATAGAAATAATTTTTATTTAATCAAGATAGTCGTCGAGCGACGAAGTTAATATCAGAGACAAAAAGATATATAATGTGCACACTGAAGTAAATGTCAACACGATGTATATATATATATATAACATGGTACAACAAAATGTATACATCCGCCAACATACATAAAAATGATCGAAAGATCGGTGCACACATACAACATATGTCTCAACAGACATCAAAACGAGCATACAACAAAATGTATCATCAAAACATCCAAAAATATCAAAAATCCATAACCACCCAAACTATCATACCCCACTCTCTCACTACAAAATATATCATCCAGATGCACATGGGAGAGTCCTCCAACGCAAGCTCAGGAGGCGGAGGGATGATCAGCAGCAGCAGCAGGCTCTACAGAAGGGGTGGTGGTCACTGGGTCGACTGGAGTGTCCACAGAAGGGAGAGTCGCAACAGGAGTAGTCTCGGGAGCACCAGCAGAAGTATCCACCGAAGGAATGGTGGCAGCAGGTGTGCTCTCAGGAGCACCAGCAGAAACAGCAGCAGCAGACGTACCCTCGGGGGCACGGACATGAGATCCAACAAGCTCCTGGAGATCAGCCTCATCCATTTCCTCCTCGTCAGAAACTGAAGGAGGAATCTCAATGCCCAAGTGAGAACAGATGCGAGCTAGCATCTCCTCAGAACGAGAAACACGAGACTCCACATGTTGCAGGGAAACTACAAACTCAGCGAGTGACAGAGTAGGAGAAGGAGCAGGAGCAGCTAAAGCAGAGGGGGTAGTCCTCAGAACGTGACGAAGCGCCGTAAGAGACTTCTTGACAGCAGTCGCATTCAGGGAAGGACCCAGAGGACGCTGATCATCGGGAGGGAGAGGGACGCCGAAGCGACGAAATACAAGGGTCAGCAGACAAGGATATGGGATGTGAGCAGATTTGGTGGACTTTCGGATGCATTCAAAAGAGGAGGATGGACGAGTCGATTTGGCGTGGCGTTTGGGTTGAGGGGGGTCCGTAGGAGGAGACTCGATGGTCATGGGAGACGGACTCGAGGGACGGATAGGGATACGTGTCTTCGCAATACTCGAGACGAGACAACACAAACCAACGCACGAGATCGACACAAAATCGAACGAAGAAACCCTAATACAAACCCTAAATCGACGGAAATCAACGAAATTTGACCTAGAATGAAACCCTAAGAGCTGAGAGAGAGGGAGGAGATATACCCAGGGAGGAGGAGAGTGATCGGCACCGACTGATGGTGGCCGGAGACGGCGGAGCATGGCTGAAACGGTGGAGGGAGGAGACGGGTTGCGGGGGTTAGGGGGTTTGAGAAGAGGGAACACATCGATTAGAGTGAGATCTAATCGTTGCCGAAGGAGTTTAAGTCGACAGAAAGAGGAAAAGACCAACGTGCCCTAACGCATTTAGTCGGTCACAGTTCAAGTGCTGACCGACTAGAATGAAATCTAGTCGGTCGGCCAATGAACATGAACCGACTAAGTGCAAACAGTAACTGAAGCCAAATTTAGAGCATGAGTTAGTCGGTCTGAGCTCAATAGCTGACCGACTAGATCTCAATCTAGTCGGTCGGCCAATGAACTAGGACCGACTAAAAGAGTCCAAAAATTTGAAATGTCGAAATTTTGAGTTCTCTCCTACGTGCACTTGGACGATACAACGAAATACTCTCATTCATCATTAATCTACCCCATAAAACATCGAAAAATATAAATACGACGTTCATGAAAATTTCGAGCATAAATTCCGAAAATTCAACAAAAAATCCAGAAAATCCCAACAAATCTAGCATGAGCATATATAAAGAAAATTATTATCATGCAAGATTATTGAAAATATGAATCTTAAACCTCGGATTCACCCATAATCCCCAATTCTCGACGCAACCGCACAAAGGAGTCTTCCTTGAGTGGTTTCGTGAAAATATCGGCGATTTGCTTCTGGGTTTCAACGTACACTAAAATGATGTCCTTTTTAGCAACATGATCATCTAGGAAATGGTGTCGGACATCTATGTGTTTAGAACGGGAATGGTGTACCGGATTCTTAGAGAGACATATTGCACTTTGGTTGTCCACCATGATAGGGCAAGTATCCAGTTTATACCAAAGTCTTTAAGAGTGTGTCTCATCCAAAGAACCTGAGCACACGCAGCACCGGCGGCAATATATTCCGCCTCGGTGGTTGAAAGTGATACGGAATTCTGCTTCTTGGAAAACCAAGAGACAAGAGAATTTCCTATAAAATGGCAAGTGCCACTAGTACTTTCCCTGTCGGATTTGCATCCTGCATAATCTGCGTCACTATATGAGATTAACCCATATGTGCTAAACTTTGGATAATATAATCCGTAGTCGAGGGTGTAACTTAAATAACGGAAAATACGTTTTACCGCTATTAAGTGAGATTCCTTAGGTTGAGACTGATAACGAGCACATACACATACGGTAAACATAATATCGGGCCTACTAGTAGTTAGATATAATAAACTACCTATCATATCTCGATATAGACGTATGTCTACATCCTTGCCGCCCGAATCTTTATCAAGATGTGTAGTAGTGCTCATTGGAGTCTTCTTGCCAGAAGCATTCTCCATTCCAAATCGATTTAGCAACTCCACCATGTACTTGGTTTGGTGGATGAAGATTGCATCATTCATTTGGCGAATTTGGAGACCTAAGAAATATTTGAGCTCACCCATGTGGCTCATCTCAAATTGGTCCTTCATGACATTAGAAAACTCTTCACAAATAGTGAAGTTAGTAGCACCGAAAACGATATCATCAACATAAATTTGAACTAAAATAATATCATGATTCGAATACTTAACAAATAATGTAGAATCAACTTCACCCATTTTAAAACCCAAATCCAAAAGAAAGTTCTTTAGGCGGTCATACCAAGCTCGAGGAGCGTGTCTCAAACCATAAAGTGCTTTCTTAAGTTTGAAAACGTGATTAGAAATTTTTCATTTATAAAACACGAAGGTTGAGAAACATAAACTTCCTCAATGACATCTCCGTTTTAAAACGTACTTTTTACATCCATTTGAAAGAGTTTAAAATCTTTATGACATGCAAAAGATAACAACAACCTAATAGATTCTAATCTAGCTACCGGAGCAAAGGATTCTTCGAAGTCTATACCTTCCTCTTGCAGGTAGCCTTGAGCTACTAACCGAGCTTTGTTCCGGACGACGATTTGGTTCTCGTCGGTCTTGTTCTTGAAAATCCACTTCGTTCCTATAACGGTGTGGTTCTTCGAAGGCAATGGAACAAGCTCCCAAATCTCATTCCTCTCAAATTGAATGAGTTCCTCCTCCATGGCTAAGATCCAAGCACTATCTTCGCACGCTTCGTTAATATTCTTTGGCTCTATTGAGGAGGCAAAGGCACAATGAGCGAAGTAGTTGACTTGAGATCTTGTCTTGACACTATCAAGTATGTTGCCAATGACTTGCTCATGGGGATGGTCACGAACTGTATGAAGCCGTTTGGAAATTCCCTGATCACTAGGAACATTCTCAAAAGATTCATCAGTAGGGTTAGTATCAATAGAATCAATAGAATTTGAATTACCAATAGAATCATATAAAACATCCAAGGAGTCATCATCATTAGTAATTCTAGACGGGACAAAGTTTTCATTAAATGAAACATGAAGTGATTCCTCGATCGTTGAGGTTCGTTTGTTGTATATCCGGTAGGCTTTCCTACGTGAGGAATATCCAACAAATATCCCCTCATCGGATCTTGGATCAAATTTGTCCAAACTACCATACGTGTTTTTAATAAAACATTTTGCACCGAAAACTCGAAAATGTTTAACTTGAGGCAATCTACCAAACAACAATTCATAACAAGTTTGTTTGGTGCCGGGCCTCAAAAGTATTCTATTAAACACATAGCAAGTGGTATGTACCGCTTCCGCCCAAAATTGATGGCCAAGTTGGCTATCATCAAGCATAGTGCGAGCACATTCCACTAGCATCCTATTCTTCCTATCAACAACACCATTTTGAGGGGGTGCGCGAGGGAAAGAAAAGGTGTGAGTAATACCAACTTCATCACAAAAATTTGAGAAAGACTCATTCTCAAATTCCCCTCCATGATCACTACGAATAGTGACAATGGTGGTTCCAATGAGATTTTGTACTTTCTTAACAAATATTGTGAAGTTTTCAAAAGCATCATTTTTATTACTTAATGAAAATACCCAAGTAAATCTAGAAAAGTCATTAACGATGACAAGTCCATATCGAGCATTCCCTAATGAAGCAACTCTAGTTGGCCCAAAAAGATCTAGATGTAAAAGCTCTAGAGGCCGCTTAGATGAAATACTTTTCTTAGGTTTGAATGACGATTTAGGAAGCTTGCCTCGTTGACACGAGTCACAAAAGCTTTTCTTTTGAAAGAAAGCTTAGGAAATCCTTTAATAGAATTTAACTTGGAAAGCTTAAAAAGTGTTCCAAAGTTCACATGA
The DNA here is from genome assembly GCA_030789695.1 of Scilla litardierei. Taxonomy (NCBI): domain Eukaryota; kingdom Viridiplantae; phylum Streptophyta; class Magnoliopsida; order Asparagales; family Asparagaceae; genus Scilla; species Scilla litardierei. The sequence continues at coordinate 72,983,125 of CM061134.1, read as the reverse complement.
CCAAAACGTCGATGCCATAAGTGTTGTTCACTTGTGTTGGCAATGAGACATTGTTCATGTGATTTTGAAAGATCTAATATATAAATATCCTTATGGCGTGTGCCAGAGAATAACACATTATTAGTATCTGTATTCAAAATATGACACATTCCTTTCGCAAAGCTAACTTTGTAACCTTTGTCACCAAGTTGGCTTATTGAAATAAGATTATGATTTAATCCTTTAACAAGGTAAACATCACTTATTAGTGGTTTAGAAGGATTACCTACTTTACCAACACGAATGATGGTTCCGCTCTCGTTGCCTCCAAAGATGACTCGGTTCCCATTTGTAATGGGCACCATTCCAAAGAGCAATTGAGCTTCACCCGTCATGTGTTTTGAATACCCGCTATCGAGTATCCAATTATTCTTGGAGCTAAATTTGGATTTGTTGCTCCGTTTCTTTTTCTTGAGTACCTAAGGATAGAAATATCATTCCATGGTACCCAAGGTCATTGGGTCCTAAAAGATTAGACCTTTGGAAGCCAAGTCCAATTGGACTTAGACTTCCCCACATAATCATCATTATGCACGACATTCATAAAATAGGAATTCATGTATGCTTGTTTCTCATGCATGTCAGTGTTCTTCGGGCCCCAAATAGTGAATACTTTGGGAGCCCTATTCCTATTGGGAGCATGCATACGTTGTTGATTTCTACATGATGCATGTGGCCTATGAGGAGGTGGCCTAGGAAATGCATGATGTTGATAAGCATATGGCACATGATGAAATGGTGGTGGAGACATATGATATGATGCATGATGGTAATCATTCATATGATAGTGACGTGGATGAACATATGCATGTGGGGAAACACGTGCATGAGGGTGTCTCACTTGGTGTGCACGTGCTCGAGGACGTGGTGCATAAAAATCATCATGATTGTGAACCGGTGGAGTAGGATGTGTGTTCCTATGTGGCATGGTATTGGTGTACATAAATGCATGACCCTTCTTTGGAGGTCCACCCAAAGTGGGTTTCTTTCCAAACGAGGGTGTGTACGAAGTGGAAGCACCATTGGTAGATGAACTACCAATGGGATGTTTGCTCCCACTCGTCGAGGCATCGAAAGTTGGCCTAACAAAGGTGGTAGACGATTTGGATGAATTTCCCATCTTATACCCCAAGTCAATGTGATGATTGGCCGGAAGTAAGTCATTTAGGATATTATCCAAATGGTCCTTACCTTTATTGAATTTATTAATTCGGCCTAATGTGCACTCATACTTCTCGGTGAGAGAATGCATAGAAGCATCCATCGTGGACACTTGCATTGTGAGTACACAAACACGAGATTTGAGATTCTCATTCTCAATACTCAAAGTTGAGTTTCGAGAAATCAAATCTGCCATCTCGCGTTCATCCGAGTTCTCAATATGAACATGCTCAAGTTGAGATTTGAGATTTACAATCTCATTTCTCAAGTCTTTAACAACAGTGTCGTTGTTGATGACGATAGGCTTAGGTAAGGTTTGGAGACTAGTTAGCTCATCTTTAGTCTTAGTATATCTATTAACCAATTTAGAATACTTAGACCATATTTGCTCGTTAGCTAATCTAAGGTCATCCATAGTTACCTCATCGCCTTCATCCTCGCTTTCATCAGAGGAGGATTCTTGATCATGTTCCTCTCTAGCCATGAAGCACATGTATGCTTGCTCCACTTGCTCATCATCCGACTCTCCACTTGAGGAGTCCTCGTCGAAGTCGGTGAATGTGCCGACAAGCCCTTTCTTGTACCCTTTCTTGTACTTCTTTGACTTGTCGAACTTTGGTGCCTTCCACTTCTCCTGTGTTTGTTTTGAGGACAATCCGCTTTCATGTGTCCTGACTTGTCGCATTTAAAACACAAAGGAGCGGAGGCGTTAGAAGAACTAAATTTAGATTTGTTCTTGAAATTACCTTTTCGGAAGAATCAGTTGAACTTCTTTGCCATGAGGGCAATGGATTCCAAGTCCAATTCGTCTTTCGATTATTCATCATCGGTAGATGTAGATAGAGCTGCCTTGAACACAATCGCCTTTTTCTTTGGCTCGTCTTGCTTCAAGTACGACTTCATCTTGTCTTGCATCTTTAATTTACTGTCCTTGCGTACCTCATAAGACATCAAGGTACCCATTAGTTGAACGAAAATATATTTATTCATATCATTACCTTCCTCGATGGCGAAGGTACATTTCTCCCAACAAGAAGGAAGTCCGTCAATGATCTTTGAGACTTTATCCTTTTGGGTGTAGGTTTTTCCAAGAACCTCCAACTCGTTGGTAATGTCAACGAAGCGAGCATAGTACTCCTTCATCTTCTCACCCTGTTGCATATGAAATAATTCGTAATCTTTATTTACAACGGTGAGTTTGGAGTCTCTTACCCTACTCGTTCCTTCATGCAAGATGAGGAGTGAGTTCCAGATTTGATATGCATTCTTACATGTGCATATCTTGTTGTAGTCTTCGGACTCCAAAGCACATTGCAAGGCGTTCATTGCCTTGGCATTGCTTACCTCCGCGGTGACCTCCGCAGTAGTCCACTTCGGGAAATCTTCTTCAGCGGGCTCGACATACTCCGTCAACGTAGCTCTCCATAGTGAAGTGCTCCGGAGGAACGTTTCCATCCGGTATTTCCAGTAGCTATAATTGGTACCGTTGAAGAAGGGAGGCCTAGTCGAGGAGTGTCCTTCCATCACCGAAGAAGCTCCTTCACGGTTCCTGAAGGTGCTATAGTCTGAAGGTGGACGAACGTTTTTGTTGTCGTTGGTAGACATAGCTATGAACTTGGCTCTGATACCAAATGTAATGCCCTGATAGCTACTGCACAAGTACTGCACAAGTACTAGAGGGTGGTGAATAGTACTTTAAAATAATCAAGAATAATTATTCCTAATTATCGTGCAAACTCAACCAACAATGCGGAATGAAAATATTGACAACAATAACAGACAATGCAAACAAACGATTTAACGGGTTCGGATCCACCCAAGTCTCCCCGACTTGTTTCCGGTGATCCTACGTCCCAAACACCCGGATCCCCTCCGGCTACTTGAGTTAGACACCTCTAACTCAAATTTACACTATGAAATTCTTGTAGAAAACCTCTACAAGATCAAATCATACACAAATGAAAATGTGACTCCCACAAACCGGGATCACACACTTCTCTCACAAACCGAGAGAAACACTTGCAATATCAAAGTAAATGAAATATGAAATGCCTACCAACAAAATCCTATGCATTGAGTAAAACTTACGATTTTAGGGCAAGAAGGATTTTGGGGAAGAAGCAAGCACCAAACCCAAGCTCCACCAAGATGATCAGCGATAGGTGGCTAGGGAGAAGTTGGTGGCTTGAGTTCAAGCTCCTAGCTTGAGTAGCTCACAATCAATTCGAATCTCTCTTGAGAATAAGAGTGAGGGAGAGATTCTTGTGAGAAATGAATGAGCTTGGAATGAGAATTAAATGCTCTTCTCTTTGATCTCTAAAACTCAATAATGGCAGCCTTGAATGCTATGAAGAAGCATCTCAAGATTATATAGGATAGAGAGGAGAGAGAGGGAAAATTCGTGCATTTAATGCTCCAACGGATCTATTTCTGAAGCAGTCTAATCGGTCTAAGAAGGATCACTGACTGACTAGATTCACAACTAGTCGGTCGGTGATTCAACATGGACCGACTAAATGGTTCACAGCCAATATAGAAAGTTCAGGGAGTAAAGAACTAGTCGGTCTAAGAAGACTTGCCAGCCGACTAGTTTGACAACTAGTCATTCGGTGAGTGTTCTTTGACCGACTAAGAGTTGAAATAGAATAGGTTGAATTCAAAGTGAGCTAGTCGGTCTAAGAACAAATTCCAACCGACTAGTTTCACAACTAGTCGGTCGATGAATGTTCTTGGACCGACTAACTGTAAACAGTAGCTCAAGCTGAGAAATGAAGTCTTAACTAGTCGGTCTAAGAAGGATTCCAAACCGACTAGTTTGACAACTAGTCGGTCGGTGAACCTTCTTTGACCGACTAATTGGTCAACAGTGTAGATGCTGAATTTAGCAAGGAGATCAAGTCGGTTCAAGAAGGATTACTGACCGACTAGATTGTCATCTAGTCGGTTGGTTCTTCTTCTTGAACCAACTAAGATGCACAAGAAGCCGCGAAATGAAACGTGAAACTTCAGGAAAGTTTCTATGGGCTTCTAAGATAATCCTAGCTCTAAGATATGAGCGTTATGAAGATAATAATGTAAGACCTACTCAAGGCTTAACATTCTACGAAAAGAAGCTAGAAGACTATAAATTAAACTTGACGAACAGTCTTCAAAGCTTCAATCCGAATCTTCTTGACTTCAATAATGCTCCTAGAGCTTCAACGAAGCTTCAGGCACACGAGCACGCGCTTTGAGAAGTCTTGAGATGTCGCTTTTGATGTTCATAGAATTTTTGGCGATGATCTCCATAACTGTGCTCACAAAGAGTTAGTTCACGATATTTATGTTTGTTCATCATCAAAACCAAATTCGGGGAATTAATACTCAACATGTATGTCTCAACACATAGTGTTATACAGATGATAATTAAACATCACTATGTTTAACTTTGAGTCCTCCAATCTACTCACATCAAACCATTAGGACTCATATCTGGCATCTAAGAAAGATGATATGAATTCTTAAATTCATTTTTTAAACCATAATGAATCCTTAGTCATTAGTCGACTTGTGATTTTAAGACCAAGCTCATAATTATCAATCTGGCAATTAAATTAAAATCTCGTCTCATCTCCACTCATTTCTTAAATGATGGAGGCAGTTGTTGTATTTGGATAGTAGCCTAGATGGGGTGAATAGGCTAATAAAAATATTCGTGAAACCCACGAACAATTACACACAGTTATAAGCATAGGTGTTGAGTATTGGTGTTTCATACCAATCTTATTTTGATGATGATCACAACATTATGTTGTTGCTAATGACTCTCTTGTTTTTGTCTCTCAGTTTTATTTCAAGAATATCTTTCTTAGAGACTAATCACTTGGTGCAAGGATGGACATCAAGTGGAGAAGGGCCATTGCTTCGACTCAAGGAGTGGCAAAGCTTGGAAATGATGAAGAGCAATCAAGGCATCAAGATTGAAGATTTAGAATCTAAGGAAAGCATTGTAATCCATGTAATTTACTTTATTGCTTTATCTCTCTTTTGAGTCTAGGATTAATGTAATGCCTTGTTAGATGGTTTATTCATTCATGCATATGCATTTAACCATCTTAGTGAGCCGTAGGATTATCATAGAATCCAACCCAATATGTTCACTTTGTTCAAAGACTCATTTGGAGTCTCTGGCTTTCCATCAGTCGCCTGCTGAAGGAAACACAGTCGACTGGGTGATTTCCAGTCGCCTGTAGATCCTTCTAAAGTCGCCTGATATGCACATCTCAAGTCAACATTTCAATTGACTCAAACTTGAGCTTTACGCACAGTCGACTACTGGTCAGCTTACAGTCGCCTGTAGATTGGTCATCAGTCGCCTGAGTAGCGTAAGTGCAATCTCTGCTTCTCTCTGTCTTTTCTCCATCTTATTCAGCAGACGACTGATTCAGGTTTTACAGTCCTCTGACTAATAGACAGTCGACTGTATTATTGACATCAGTCGCCTGTGTGCTTATCTGGACAAAGAGTGCAGCTCCATGTTTTATTCCATCCCCTGCAGCAGTCGCCTGCTGAAGGATTAACAGGCGCCTGTCCTGTTCTCAATCGACTGTACTGTCTTCATCAGTCGACTGTCCTGGCTCAGATTATAGCCGTTGGATATTTTCTAGCCATTAATCAATTAACTGTCTTTTGATCATCAGTCAACTGTTCCTGTCATTTTCGCCCAGTTTCTAGCCGTTACAGAATCGATTCTTTGGCTGTTTTCTTGGGTTTTGGGGTTTGATATAGGGCTCCTATATATATGAGTGTGCTGCCATCTCTTATACTTCTTGATGCTATTGAATATCTCAAGAGATCTATAAACAACTCACAAACTCCCTCAATTCCCTCTCAAGAGCTCTCATTCTTCTTCATGCATTGAAGTCCAGCTCAAGGGAATTCATCCAAGTGCTTTCAATCATATCTCAACACTTGGAGATCCTCTTCCATGCATTGCATTCATTCATAAGTAAGCATCTCAAGGCATAGGTAAGAGTATTTATTTTACTTGGTGAATTTGTGTCTCTAATTCTCTTTGTGGGAATTAGGTCTTTCTCTCTTTGTGGGAGGTTGTCTCTTTGTGGGACTAGGATATTCTCTTTGTGGGAATAACTCTCTTTGTGGGAGTAACTCTCTTTGTGGGAGTTTAGTGTCCTAGTGTAGGGCTAACCCTAATTCTCTGAGTGGGAGTTAGTGATTCTCTGAGTGGGAGTCTTGATCCTCGTGTAGGATTGGTTGGGTCCTTGTGTAGGGTATAAATCTTCTTTGTGGGGTATCTCCTTGTGAGATTTGTATTCACTTCTCTGTGTGGGAATATAGTGAATATTGGTGTGACTGGATGCACCCAAGTTTGGGGAACCAGGGTAAAACTTTGTGTTTGCATTTGGATTGATTGTGCCTTTTAATTCCTCTTGTATTTATAATTCCGCATTTGCAAGTTTAATTTTAATTGGACAATTTTATTGCCATTACACGATTCACCCCCTCTAGTGTGTGTTGTTAGTATTGTAAGGATAAGTCGATCCTTACAATTGGTATCAGAGCGAGGTTATAGCATACTGCAACAATGGCATTCAACGCCTCATCCGCGTCTCATGAAGAAGGTCATTCAACCATTCGACCCTCGCTCTTCAACGGAACCAACTATCCTAGTTGGAAGATCAGGATGATGATCTACTTGGAGGGTCAAGACCTATGGGACATCACGGAGGTACCATTTGAGAGCCCACTACTCCTGCGGCTTCAAGGACAAAGGCAGAGAAGGACTCGATCAAGTACAATACGAGGGCTATGAATGCATTCTATTGCGTCCTCTCAGCAAATGAGTTCAACCGCATCTCCATGTGCAAAACGGCCAACGAAATTTGGCATGCTTTGGAGATTTGTCATGAAGGGACAACAAAGGTAAAGAAATCTAAACAAACTGTGTTTTGATCTAAATATGAAATGTTTAAGATGCAGGAAGGAGAAAGCATTTCAGAGATGTTCACAAGGTTCACCGATATCGTGAACGGTTTGGAGGGACTCGGGAAGATGATTTCCCAAGAGTATCGTATAGAGAAGATCCTTGACTCTCTCACACCTCGTTGGGAGTCAAAGGCCAACGGAATTTTGGAGTCATATGACAAGTCCAAATACACCGTTGAGGAGTGTATTGGTAATCTCATGGCGTATGAAGTGAAGCTTCAACACAAGAAGGAGATTCAACCATCGAAGCCCAAGAAGCTGGAGAAGCAAAAGGGGATTGCATTCCATGCCAAGGAGGAGCCAATCAAGTGGAGGAGGAAATTCCATCGAGAAGATCCTAGTAAAGAAGATGAGCAAGAAGATGCAAGTGGAGAAAAAATTGAGGAGCTTGCCAATCAATTCAAAGCTTTCCTCAAATGCAAGCAAGGTAAGTCTTTGTCAAAGTTTGCCTCCAATTCTAACAAGGTTCCAACGTGTTACACTTGTAGTGGAAAAGGTCACTTGTCCACGAATGCCCTTCCAAACCCAACAAAGAAACTTACAAGGGTAAAGGGAAGAAGCATTGGAAAGGAAGTTCCAAGTCCAAAAATCACAAGAAGGGACTTGTCGGGACCTTTGATGATTCGATTGAGGACACTTCGAGTAACGAAGAAGAGGATACAAAGGAGGATGCTCACGCATGCTTTGTAGCCATTGATGGTCCTACTCCAATCCCCTCCGGATTAAATGAAGAAGAGTTGGATGCTTGGCTCGACGCTTACAATTCCTATGAGGAATCGTGCCTCATGGCTATGGAGGAGAAGTCATCATTAAGCTCTAGTAAGGATGATGTTGATGTTGAGTTCGAGGAAGAAAAGATCTCATACGAGGAGCTCAAGAACAACTTCGACTTGGTCTCTGAAAAGGCTAGTAAGTGCATCAACTCTTACAATAAATTAAAAGAAAAATATAAGATTGCTAAGAGTAGATTACATGAACTAGATATTGCAAGTGTAATTCATGATGAAAGGCATGTTTATGACACTTGTGAGAGAGACACACTTCTCTCTCAAGTTAAGGAATTGAGTTTAACCAATGAAAATCTGGTTGCTCAAAACCTTAGTTTAGGATCTCACATTCAACAACTTACGTTGAAATGTAAAGAGGAATCCCGTAAGCTCATAAGCTTTGTGTATTCTAGGGATCTACTCCACGATTTGTTGGAAAAACAACATCCGGTAAATCATAGAGGAGGGTTGGGTTATATTCAAAATGTGGTACACAAACCCACCTCTAATTCCTCTTATGGTGCTAATACAAGAAATATTGCTAAAACACCTAAGAAGAATCACCATGCTTTCTTGTACAACAATAACATCAACAAGAAGCATGTAGATCACGAGGTTATGAGGAAGAATGAAAAATCTTCATTTTTTGCTAAGAAGCAAAATCCTCATTCTTTGCATGCCAAGAAATTCGTTTCTACACCTAAGCATTCCACATCCACCGCTCTTGCAAAGGCAAAACCCTTGCCTAGGAAATCCTTGAGATTATGGATCCCACTAAGGTTAGTGTGCAAGAGAGGGATAGCTACATCAACTCTCTAGTTAGGGATGTGATCACCTCATGTGATTACATTAGGAAATCAAACTCCTCTTGGGTTTGGTTGCCTAATGTTTAGGTTCCTCACACATATGCATTTTGCATGGGTATTGTGCTTGAATGTTTATTTTTAGTATACCCATTGTTTGTGTGTGTTTCATGATTTTGAAAATATTTTCAAACTTAGTTTTCATGAAAATGGGGACCTTTGGGGTTTATTGACATGCATGCATTTTTGATCCATGTGTATGGCAATGGGGGAGTTAATATGTTATATGTTTAAAATATCTTAAGACATATTTTAACTCTCATTTCGGAGGTTATTTGAGATCATTATTTACAATTGGTTATTTTTGGTCTCAAACCAAACCTCTTGTATATTGCCAACATGTTTTATGTTATATTTGTTTTAGCAATATCCTTGTGTATCTTTGAAGCTTGATTTTTCCATATCTATTGCTTTGATACACTTTTGGCCCATGGCTCCATTAATTGTATAATTGGTAATAGATCCTAGAAGTCAAAAGTTTACCATTTCTATGATCTAGGGGGAGCATGGGATAGTGAATTGATACCCACTGAACTTTTCAATTTGGTATCATACATCTCTTCTTTTCTTGCATATTGTCACATCTTGGTTAAGATGACAAATGGGGATATATTTGATGTCCACCTTTTTGACGATGTCAAGGGGGAGAGATATATGCATTATGTAAATATATATGGGGAGATATATTCATATGCATATGGGGAGAGCTATATCTATGGGGAGAGATATATGGGATTAGATAAACCTTTCATGTTTGCATGATTTTATCTATTTCATTTGGTTTATGTAATCCTTGCCTATTATATGTCACCATGATATTTTTGGTATAATGAGTATTACTATTGTATAGCTTATTGTTTAATTGGTGCATATAAGTAGGGGGAGCTCATTAGCATTGTGCTTTAATTAATTGTATTTTACATAATGTGTGTCATCATCAAAAAGGAGGAGATTGTTGAGTATTGGTGTTTCATACCAATCTTATTTTGATGATGATCACAACATTATGTTGTTGCTAATGACTCTCTTGTTTTAGTCTCTCAGTTTTATTTCAAGAATATCTTTCTTGGAGACTAATCACTTGGTGCAAGGATGGACATCAAGTGGAGAAGGAGTGCCAAGCTTGGAGATGATGGAGAGCTCAAGGCATCAAGATTGAAGACTTAGACTCTAAGGAAAGCATTGTAATCCATGTAATTTACTTTATTGCTTTTTCTCTCTTTTGAGTCTAGGATTAATGTAATGCCTTGTTAGATGGTTTACTCATTCATGCATATGCATTTTAACCATCTTAGTGAGCCTTAGGATTATCATAGAATCTAACCCAATAGGTTCACTTTGTTCAAAGACTCATTTGGAGTCTCTGGCTTTCCATCAGTCGCCTGCTGAAGGAAACACAGTCGACTGGGTGATTTCCAGTCGCTTGTAGATCCTTCTAAAGTCGCCTGATATGCACAGCTCAAGTCAACATTTCAATTGACTCAAACTTGAGCTTTACGCACAGTCGACTAGTGGTCAGTTTACAGTCGCCTATATATTTACAGTCGCCTGTAGATAGGTCATCAGTCGCCTGAGTAGCGTAAGTGCAATCTCTGCTTCTCTCTGTCTTTTCTCCATCTTATTCAGCAGACGACTGATTAAGGCTTTACAGTCACCTGACTAATAGACAGTCGACTGTATTATTGACATTAGTCGCCTGTGTGCTTATCTGGAGAAAGAATGAAGCTCTCTGTTTTATTCCATCTCCTGTAGTAGTCGCCTGCTGAAGGATTAACAGGTGCCTGTCCTGTTCTCAGTCGACTGTACTGTCTTCATCAGTCGACTGTCCTGGCTCAGATTATAGCCGTTGGATATTTTCTAGCCGTTGATCAGTCGACTGTCTTTTGTTCATCAGTCGACTGTTCCTGTCGTTTTCGCCCAGTTTCTAGCCGTTGCAGAATCGATTCTTTGGCTGTTTTCTTAGGTTTTGGGGTTTGATATAAGGCTCCTATATATATGAGTGTGCTGCCATCTCTTATACTTATTGATACTATTGAATATCTCAAGCGATCTATAAGAAACTCACAAACTCCCTCAATTCCCTCTCAAGAGCTCTCATTCTTCTTCATGCATTGAAGTCTAGCTCAAGGGAATTCATCCAAGTGCTTTCAAGCATATCTCAACACTAGGAGATCCTCTTCCATGCCTTGTATTCATTCACGAGTAAGCATCTCAAGGCATAGGTAAGAGTATTTATTTTACTTGGAGAATTTGTGTCTCTAATTCTCTTTGTGGGAATTAGGTCTTTCTCTCTTTGTGGGAGGTTGTCTCTTTGTGAAACTAGGATATTCTCTTTGTTGGAATAACTCTCTTTGTGGGAGTAACTCTCTTTGTGAGAGTTTAGTGTCTTAGTGTAGGGCTAACCCTAATTCTCTGAGTGGGAGTTAGTGATTCTCTGAGTGGGAGTCTTGATCCTCGTGTAGGATTGGTTGGGTCCTTGTGTAGGGCATAAATCCTCTTTGTGGGGTATCTCCTTGTGAGATTTGTATTCAATTCTCTGTGTGGGAATATAGTGAATATTGGTGTGGCTGGATGTACCCAAGTTTGGGGAACCAGGGTAAAACTTTGTGTTAGCGTTTGGATTGATTTTGCCTTTTAATTCCTCTTGCATTTATAATTCCACATTTGCAAGTTTAATTTTAATTGGACAATTTTATTGCCATTACACTATTCAACCCCCTCTAGTGTGTGTTGTTAGTATTGCAAGGGTAAGGCGATCCTTACAATTGGTAGAGTAAATAATGAGCAAACACAGATGCACAGAAGATTTACCCTGGTTCGGTCATCCCAATGACCTACGTCCAGCCCCCAAAGCAGATACTAGTATTAATAATGTACCAAGTACAACCGCAAGCTAGAGCATGACTAGAGAACCTCTCTACGTCTCTACACTCGACAGGCTCTTCAGTACCACACAACACACGTGTTCAACAAGATTAATCCTAGTAAGAGCTTTCTTTTGGCTAGTCCCAACTAGCCAAGCCCTCTTGTCTAGACCAACTAGACAAGACCCCAAAACGTAGCAATGGTAAAGTTTTTCCTACAGAGATCTATACAACTACACAAAACAATAGTAAAGAGTTTAGAGAATCTCAGTTTGTGTAGCGGCAGTCGTCTCTGTCAATCATCTCAGGTCAGATCGCATCTGACTAGATGTCGTCGCCAACATCACATCCTTGCCTCTGAAACTTGCGGCCTAGGTGACTTGGGCTCCTCAAAAGTTGCGGCCTAGGTGTGGATGCTCCTTGAAGACTTACGCAATGTGATGAAGCTCCTCCTTATAGATGTTGCAACATATGAGCATATTCATATATGCAACATATGAGCATTAATGCACACACCAAATCAATCAAATCTTTCTCCATATTTTCTCCCCCTTTTGTTACAATCAAATGTGTATAAACAAAGTCTAATTCATGTCACATGCAAAAATAGAGTATTATAAATTACAACTACCACTTGCATGTCACTTTTCTTAAAATAAGCACTTCAAATTCAATGAAAAGTGTAACGTAGACTTCTACACCTTCGTGTAAGTGTGATGATTAAATAATTGAAGCACAAATGGAGAAACTCAACCAAAACCAATCCATATTTTCCGTTAAACATGAAATCACCTAGGATTGATTTTCCCCATCTCATTAACAATGAGTTCAAGGTACCATACCCCGAAAACATAGCCTATAAGGACTCTTAGATGTGGGCATGGATTGCTTGACGAGTATAACACCAACGCTATAGATTACCCATAAAGCATATGTTGGATACTCGTGGGTAGTATATGTTGAGTATTGATTCCCCGGATTTGGTTTTGATGATGATCAAACATAAATATCGCGAACTAACTGTTTGTGAGCGTAATTATGGAGATCGTCGCCAAAAGAATACGTATATCAAAAGCGACTTCTCAAGACTTCTCAATACGCGTGATCGTGTGCCTGAAGCTTCGTTGAAGCTCAAGGAGTATTATTGAAGTCAAGAGTGAAGATTGAAGCTTTGAAGACGGTTCGTCATGTTTAATTTAATGTCTTTTAGCTTTATAGAATAGAATGTTAAGCCTTGAGTAGGACTTACATTATAATCTTCATTTCGCTCATATCTTAGAGCTAGGATTATCTTAGAAGCCATTAGAAACTTTCCCGAAGCCTATCGCTTCTTCCCTCGGCTTCTAGTGCATGTTAGTTGGTTCAAGGAGAAGAACCAACCGACTAGATGACGATCTAGTCGGTCAGCAATTCCTCTTGAACCGACTAGATGTCCTTGCTCAATTCAGCCTAGGCACTGTTGATCAATTAGTCGGTCAAAGAAGGTTCACCGACCGACTAGATGACGATTTAGTCGGTTAGGAATCCTTCTCAGACCGACTAGTTATCATTGCCTCATTTCAGCCTGAGCTACTGTTTCGAGTTAGTCGGTCTAAGAACGATTGTCGATCGACTAGTTGAGAAACTAGTCGGTTGGAATTTGTTCTCAGACCGACTAGTTCAACTTGAATTCAGCCTATACTATTTCGACTCTTAGTCGGTCAAAGAACACTCACCGACCGACTAGTTGTGAAACTAGTCGGTTGGCAAGTCTTCTTAGACCGACTAGTTCTTTATGTCTGAACTTCACCTTTTGGCCGTTCTTCTGTTAGTCGGTTCATGTTGAATCACCGACCGCCTAGTTGAGAAACTAGTCGGTCAGTGATCCTTCTTAGACCGACTAACTGCTTCAGAAATATGACCGTTGGGAATCTTTTGAGCACGATTTTTTCTTGCCTCTATAAATACAAACCTGATTCGTTTGAGGCAAGGTTAGAGGTCCTTTATCCAAGTTATTTCAGACCTAAGAGAAGAGTTTTCTCAAGCTATTTCTAAGCTCTCTCTTCTCACCAAGAATCTCTCCTTCACTCTTTGAGCAAAATTCCTCAAGAGAGATTCTCTCCATTGTGAGCCATTCAAGCCAAGGGTTTTGAATCCAAGTCACCAACTCCTCCCTAGCCATCTATTACTGTCCATCTTGGTGGAGCTAGGGTTTGGTGCTTGCTTCTTCCTCAAAATCCCTCTTTGCCCTAATTTGGTAAGTATACTCAAGGCATATGATTTTGTGGTAAGTGTTTCATTATTTCATCGCATTTGATATTTGATTTGTTCTCTCGGTTGTGAGAGAAGGGTGTGATCCCGGGTTGTGAGAGTTACATGTCATTTGTATGATTTGGTCTTGTAGAGGTTTTTCTACAAGAATTTCATAGTGCAAAATCTTGGGTTAGTGGTTTTCTAACTCAAGTATCCGAAGGGGATCCGAGTGGTTGGGACGTAGGATCACCGGGAACAAGTCGGGGAGACTTGAGTGGATCCAAACCCGTTATATCATTTGTTTGCGTTGTCTATTCTTGTTGTTTGTAGTCTATTCCGCATTGTTGTTTGTATGTTTACACAATAATTAGGAATAACTCTCTTGATTATTTTAAAGTACTATTCACCCCCCGCTAGTACTTGTGCAGTAGCTACACAGACTATATTACAATTGGTATCAGAGCCAAGGTTCATAGCTATGAAAAACAACAACAACACACGAAGGCCTATTCCACCATATCTCATTGGACCCAACTATCAAAGTTGGTGTGTAAAGATGAAGGCTTATATTCAATCCATCGATGAGGATTATTGGAAGCTTGTGGAGAAGCCCCTTCGTGCACCTACCACTTCCGAACATGAATGGACAAATAAACAAAGAGAATTGGTGATGAAACATCAAGAGGTAATGGATATCTTGCTCGAGTATTTATCTTATAACATTCTTACGCGTGTGTCCAAGGCAACAACGGCATATCAAATATGGCACATGCTAGCGGAGCAAGAAGAGTCCACCTCGAAGTGTTCTTCCTCCAATGATGAAAGAGATTCATTCATGGGCTTGATGGCACGAGAGGACGTCTCTAGTGACACATCAAGTGATTCAAATGGAAGTGATAGCGACGATGAAAAGGTAACAATGGATGAGCTTAGATTTGCTCTTAAAAAAATTATTTGATAAACATAAAAGGCTTATGCATAGATATTGTGATGCTAGGAATAAGATTGCTAGTCTCACTAACGCATCTACATGTAGCACCTCTAACAATGACACCATTGTTGAGACTCTCGCCATTGAGAAAGCAAGTTTGCTTACTCAAAATGGCATGTTGAGAAATGAGGTGGAGTCCCTCAAATCTCAACTTGATCGTGTTTCCATTGCGGATAGTAACGATCTTGAGATTGAAAATCTTCAATCTCAAAACACTATTTTAGGCATTGAGAATGAGGATCTATCCCAAGTGCACGAGCTCATCACACATGCATCTAATGCACGCACCCCCTATAGTGAAGTAACTATAGATGTTGTGAGGTCATCCTCCGGTGCATCCACGAGTGGTGTCTATAACAACTTGGGTAGTTCTACTACTAAGGAAACCACCACTCCTATTCCTCCCTCCTTTGCAAAGAAACCCACCAAGGGTGGACATCAAAGGAAGGGACATGCTTACATATACACTAATACACGTAGAAATGCATCCACTCTTGCACGTACTCATGCTCATGCACCTTCACATGCTTATGATCATCCTCATGCATACACAACTCATGTTCATCCACATATGTATGCAACACCACACCATGGATCATATGCCAATCATCATGCTTTAGCACAACACAATGTTCCATACACATATCCTCATGCTCATGCTAGATCTCATGTTCCTAGGCCACATGCACCACGTAGAAATCAACCCTTCGTGCATGCAACCACTAGGAAGAGGATACCCAAAATATACACTATTTGGGGTCCGAAGAACACTAGCATCCATGCTAAGAATATGTATGTGCAAGCGTATATTAATGACGTTATTTTGAATGATGATTATGTTGGGAAATCACGGTCCTCGTGGAATTGGTTTCCGAAGGGTTAGTTTCCTTTGACCCTTCATTGCTTGGTACCATAAGCTTATATTCATTTTTATGGGTACCAAAGCATTTGTGCTATGAATTGATTTCCATTGCATGTTTATTAGTAAATCATTGTGCATATGATTTTCATGTCTAAAATATTTAATATTTTCATGCAACACATGCTTTGGTTCATGTTTATGTTTTGTTGCATGTGATGCATGCCATGCTTTTGGATTAATATACATAGTTACTTGTGGTACATTTGGTACATGCATGTATTTGGTTATATATACATTTTTCCAAGTGACATGATTACATTAGGATTTGGGTTACAATTATTTGAATTTAGTATTCGAAATTTGTTGCCTAACCCATAGGATCCAAAAAGATTTTTGGATACCAAAATGATGTTTTCTAGGTTCAATCCACCATGAGATACCAACCCTACCAACTCCTCGATTTGCAAAGGATTTTCATTCAAATGGAGTTGATGGTGATTAAGTGATGCACCAAAGTAGGGGAAGCTTAATGTTGTAAGTCTATTCTTACATTTGATATACTTTTGATATACTTTTGACATACATTTGGTATCCATGTGTGTTGAATACATACATTGGTAGATTATGTACATTGGTATCATTTTGTTTCTTTTGGTATCTTAGTATGCTAGATATGTGTATGCCATATGTTTTGTGATGTTCTATGTTTTTGGGCATAACACTTTTTGCATGCTACTTTTGGTATTCACATTGGATTTATGTCTCTGATATTGACTTCGTAGCTCGACGATTAAATTTGATTTAATAGAAATTATTTCTATGGAAACTTAGAATCGTTTTCCATGCACTAATTTCTTCAAGAATGTAGATATTGGAGAGTATGTTCCATAACTCAATAAGTGAAATTGATTTGAGTTTTGGTGATTTCGTTTTTCGATTTTCGACTATAGTCTCATTGGCACGCTTTGATTTTATTCGGTATTTTACATTTGATATTTTACATTGGTGTCATTTGGACCGTGGTCGTATTCTTCGACTCCCGTGCTTTATTTTTCAGCCATTGGTTTTGTCGTTGATCTCCTCCCGCTCTTTTTGCTAATGCCAAAGGGGGAGAGAATTAATAATGCCAATGTGCTAATTGATAATTCAAAGCAATTTACCGTGAATCTAATTTGATATGTTAGATTCAGGGGGAGTGAAGATATAAAGTTGGAGTTAGATCCTAAATTGCAATAATAGGATTCATATTTTATACTTCACTCGTCTGCTTGATGCTTATGATTATTATTTAATATGGAATTAACGTGTCATCAATGCATGGGGAGTAAGTAAATTTCATTTGAATCATTAATATTGATTATTATTTATGTTGGTTTGTCATCACCAAAAAGGGGGAGAATGTTGAGTATTGATTCCCCGGATTTGGTTTTGATGATGAGCAAACATAAATATCGTGAACTAACTGTTTGTGAGCGCAGTTATGGAGATCGTCGTCAAAAGAATACGTACATCAAAAGCGACGTCTCAAGACTTCTCAATACGCGTGATCGTGTGCCTGAAGCTTCGTTGAAGCTCAAGGAGTATTATTGAAGCAAAGAGTGAAGATTGAAGCTTTGAAGACGGTTCGTCATGTTTAATTTAATGTCTTCTAGCTTTATAGAATAGAATGTTAAGCCTTGAGTAGGACTTACATTATAATCTTCATTTCGCTCATATCTTAGAGCTAGGATTATCTTAGAAGCCATTAGAAACTTTCCCGAAGCTTATCGCTTCTTCCCTCGGCTTCTAGTGCATGTTAGTTGGTTCAAGTAGAAGAACCAACCGACTAGATGACAATCTAGTCGGTCGGCAATTCCTCTTGAACCGACTAGATGTCCTTGCTCAATTCAGCCTAGGCACTGTTGATCAATTAGTCGGTCAAAGAAGGTTCACCGACCGACTAGATGACGATTTAGTCGGTCAGGAATCCTTCTCAGACCGACTAGTTATCATTGCCTCATTTCAGCCTGAGCTACTGTTTCAAGTTAGTCGGTCTAAGAACGATTGTCGACCGACTAGTTGAGAAACTAGTCGGTTGGAATTTGTTCTCAGACCGACTAGTTCAACTTGAATTCAGTCTATACTATTTCGACTCTTAGTCGGTCAAAGAACACTCATCGACCGACTAGTTGTGAAACTAGTCGGTTGGCAAGTCTTCTTAGACCGACTAGTTCTTTATGTCTGAACTTCACCTTTTGGCTGTTCTTCTGTTAGTCGGTTCATGTTGAATCACCGACCGCCTAGTTGAGAAACTAGTCGGTCAGTGATCCTTCTTAGACCGACTAACTGCTTCAGAAATATGACCGTTGGGAATCTTTTGAGCACGATTTTTTCTTGCCTCTATAAATACAAACCTGATTCGTTTGAGGCAAGGTTAGAGGTCCTTTATCCAAGTTATTTCAGACCTAAGAGAAGAGTTTTCTCAAGCTATTTCTAAGCTCTCTCTCTTCTCACCAAGAATCTCTCCTTCACTCTTTGAGCAAAATTCCTCAAGAGAGATTCTCTCCATTGTGAGCCATTCAAGCCAAGGGCTTTGAATCCAAGTCACCAACTCCTCCCTAGCCGTCTATTGTTGTCCATCTTGGTGGAGCTAGGGTTTGGTGCTTGCTTCTTCCTCAAAATCCCTCTTTGCCCTAATTTGGTAAGTATACTCAAGGCATAGGATTTTGTGGTAAGTGTTTCATTATTTCATTTCATTTGATATTTGATTTGTTCTCTCGGTTGTGAGAGAAGGGTGTGATCCCGGGTTGTGGGAGTCATATGTCATTTGTATGATTTGGTCCTGTAGAGGTTTTTCTACAAGAATTTCATAGTGCAAAATCTTAGGTTAGTGGTTTTCTAACTCAAGTATCCGGAGGGGATCCGGGTGGTTGGGACGTAGGATCACCGGGAACAAGTCGGGGAGACTTGGGTGGATCCGAACCCGTTATATCATTTGTTTGCATTGTCTATTCTTGTTGTTTGTAGTCTATTCCGCATTGTTGTTTGTATGTTTGCACAATAATTAGGAATAACTCTCTTGATTATTTTAAAGTACTATTCACCCCCCCTCTAGTACTTGTGCAGTAGCTACATAGACTATATTACAGTATACTTGCCATGAATTGTATCCATTTTACATACAGAGCAATTTACTTTCTTTTTCATTTTTCTTAACATGAAATCCAATTCTTTTTAGCTCAATTGTTATCCGTGGCAAATACACATCATATCCCTTAGATTTTTAGTTATTATTCATCCTACATTCACTTTCCAATATTTCATAAAAGAATCTCCAATTGTGCAACAATATTCAATACTAGTGGAAGTGAAAGTGTTGGTGTAGAAATCATGTTATTCAATTCATTAAACATGTCATGACTATTTAGGAATTCTACCATGCGCATGTAGAATACAATGATTTCTACAAGGATATGGATGTCATTCAATAATATCACTTGAATGATACACAGGAAAAAGATATACAGTAAGCACACATTTTTTTACTTTTAATCCTTTTCATTTTTTTTATTTTTGTTTTATAAAGGGAACTAAAACAAGCAAACTAGCATACAAAATAAAAAAGATCAAGCACACAAAAATGCTAATTAAAAAATGCTATGAAGGTATGCATTAGGTTTAAAACAAGATATACCCTTGCGTCGTCGTTTGGCTAAGGAGCTAAATAGTGAAACGTTTGTAAGGTCCCTGGCTACAAGAAAAACACTAGAAGGGGGTTGAATAGTGTTTATGCAATTTAAAATGATAATTACACCAAATTAAATTCCTACCCAACAATAAATACGGAATGAAAATAAACCCTAAAATGAAACAATGCAAACGCAAGGATGTTTCAAGGCTTCGGATTACCCAAGTCACTTCCCAACTTGTTCCCGGTAATCCTATGTCTCTTCCACCTGGATACAACCGGATACTCAAGTTAGAACCCTAAATTGAAGTTTCCTTAAAAACCCCATTTGTAGCAAACTTACAAGTGAAATCGAAGTACACTCAATGTCCTTGACTCCCACAATTTGGGAGCAAGCAAACCACTCTCACAACCCGAGAGTAAATCAAATAACAAAGGTTATGAAATATAAAATAAACAACACTTACAATCACCTATGCCTTGAAGTAGAACTTGAAGGAGAGTGTGTTTTGTGTTGAATGACTCTCTTGGAAGAGACGAAAGCCCTTTCTCTTGACTGCACCAAATGTCTAGAAGATTTCTTTTTGGTTTTAGGTTGGAGAGAAAGAGATTGAAAGATAAGAATTCTAGGGCTTTAGAATTTTGAGAGCTTTGGTCTTGGAAGAATGAAAGCTTGAATGAATGAGTAAGTTGATTACCTCTCAATGGAACAGTAGAGGCTGTATTTATAGTCTCCCTAAAGCCCTCAAACAAAATCCCCAAAAGCCCCTTTGAAACCCGTTGAGAAACAGCCAACGGATAGAAGCTGCACACGTGATAGTCGACTATAGAACAAAACACATTCGACTGCTACACTGTGTCAGAGGGTATGTGAGAATTCAAACGGTAACTTACCACGTGGACAGACGACTGATGAGGAGTAGACAGTCGACTGATGTTAAACCAACATGCGACTGTAAATCCTTCTACAGCCGACTAGCCGTAATCTGGGCAAGTTAAGAAAGTCTAAGAAAAGTCTAGAAATACAGGACATGCGACTGGTTAAGAGAAGACAGTCGACTGTAAATCTAACAGGCGACTGTAATTCCTTCTACAGATGACTGTCACAAACCCTGACATTTTCCAAAGAGTTGAGTCTGCAGAGAGGCTCAAAGACAGACGATTGTTGAAGTATTAACAGTCGACTGTGCCAGTGGACAGTCGACTGTAATAGCAACATCAGTCGACTGGCACTAGAATATGAATTGTTCCAGAGAGCAAGTCATGCAGAAGAATCATAGACATGCGACTGTTGAAGCATTTATAGTCGCATGTCCTTGGATAGGCGACTATAAATACAACATCAGTCGACTGGCTAGATCAAATGTAATGATCATTGGGCAGATGATAGACAGGCGACTGATTTCCAAATCACAGTCGACTGTCTCTTGGACAGGCGCCTGTGAAACGTACATCATTCGCCTGAAGAGTTAAAGCTTAGAAGCCCAAAAATCAACTGATTAGGTATGTGCATAACATGCGACTGTAGAACAAAACACAGTCGACTGTTCTTAGACAGGCGACTGTAAATCGTTCAGCATTCGACTGTTGAGATCACACTATGCACTTTCTAGAGAGAATATGAATTGGAGTTAAAGGAAAAATGATCTAATGATTTCCTATGACTGAAATGAAGATGTGTGTGTGCTCCATCATAGTTTTACTTCTAAGCTACATACTAGAAGAGAAAAAGAAGATTACATTTGTAGAACTCTCTCTTCTTTCCAAAGTATGAGCATGAAGTTTTCTAGGAGCTTCAATCACCATCTTTAAGCATCCAATCCACTTTTCTAGCTTTCATTGATCTTTGAGTGACATCCATTGCTAATTGATCTTCATGATATGCTTAGGCAATGGATTAACTGCAAATATGGAATTAGTCACAAGTATTTATGTTTGCACATCATTAACACCAAATAGGGAGAAGTCCAATACTCAACAACGTTCAATCCATAGCACCTCGCCAAATCTCCATCTTACCTACACGGTAGATGTTTTGTGTGACCTTGGAATCCAACAAGGTCCACTCATGTTAGTCATCAAATATTTAGGAAACCATATTAGTTTGAATTTAATATTGGTGTTTCAATATTTGTAATGAAATGAAGTATGACAAACACTATCACAAGTAAAGCACTTTGCATAAGCATTTTTAGCAATGGTAAGCACATGGTGAAATTTCTTATACTTAGGCTTTTCAACATTTGTAGAAAATTTCCAAGAATAATATCCAAAGATTGTTTTCCTTTGGAAACTTTCTTAATAGACAACTCTAGACTAGTGACTTTGGATTTCAATATAGCATTTTCATTCACAAGTAGAGTGCATTTACTTATGAAGGCTCTCCTGTTTTCCTATTCTTTCTTTTCAAATTCAATCATTTTTCTTTTAAGCGCGTTATTTAGCATACAGAATTTATCATTAAGCTCTCTAATCACATAATCTTTTTTAGTTTCGAGTTTAATTAAATCTTGCTTAAGCATGCTAATATTATTCAATAAAGAAGGATAAGAAAGACAAGAAACTTTTTCAGGAGAGCTAAATTTTTCTTTTAACATGGTGATGGTAGATTTGCATGCAACAAGTTCTTCTTTTAAAATTTTAGATTCTTCAATCATGTCGCAATTTTCTTTTTGCAATTCAAAACAAGAATTTCTATAGCATTCTACAGTAGAATTTAGCTCTTGCATGACATTAATAGTACTTTGTTGCCTCTCGAGTTCAGCTTGCATTTCTTTACAAAGGTTAGAAGTTCAGTTCTTTTAGTGCAAGTTTTTACCTCAGTGTGTTTTGCTATTAAGCAAATGGAGGCGTGCACAGTTTGCTCTTCGCTATCGTCATCCCACGTAGCTGGAGATTTCTTCTTTTCCTTTCCAACTACGAAATTCTCTCCTTGTGGGCAATTCTTCACAATGTGTCCTCTATTCCGACATTTATAACAAAGCCTACTCTCAGTTGAATTCTTTCTAATAATCTTAAAGGGACAGTAATCATTTTTATTCAAGAGAGCAATACTTTCCTTTTGCATTCTCTTTTCATTACTAGAGATGTGATTGCCGGAGGATTGTTTGATTCCATAAGTTGTTTCCAATGTCCTCCAAATACCCTGCGCAGAAGAGCAATGTGAGATACAATCAAATATTTTTCTATCTAAACCATACAATTAAATATTCATTGCTCTAGCATTTATAGCACACATATTTCTAGCATCCAAATTCAAAATACTTTCAGGCATAGAATATCCGTTTTCAATAATGTACCAGATATCAAAATCAACAGATAGCAAATAAGTTTTCATCCTAGCCTTCTAGTATATATAATCATGGCCACTAAATAGAGGAGGACGATCAATAAGCATGACATTAGCAAAATTAAATTTTGGGGTTTTCAAGATAATTCTAGACTAGATCCTCTAACCTATTCTAATACCACTTGTTGTACTTGTATCTGGATCGTAGCCTAGAGGGGGGTGAATAGGCTAATAAAAATATTTGTGCAACCCATGAACAATCACACGTAGTTATAAGTACATGCAGAGTAAATAATGAGCAAATACAGATGCACAGCAGATTTACCCTGGTTCGGTCGTCCCAACGACCTACGTCCAGCCCCCAAAGCAGATACTAGTATTAATAATGTACCAAATACAACCACAAGCTAGAGCACGAGTAGTGATCGCTCCCGGATATACACTCAGGAGACACAATTGTAGTTTTACCGCAAGCGCACGGTGAAGTGGCGAGCAGGTATCGAACACGAGGAGGTAGTGTTGGCTCCAATCTATCCTAGGTTGGTTTGACCACGAAGGTTTTAATTGGTGGAGATGGTTTATGATGTCATGCAATGGAAATGGTGATGGATGTCGGTGTCGGTGATAAAGATGTGGGATAAAATATCGATTCAAATTTAATATAATAAAAGAGTCTAGAGCTAAGGAATCCCCGTAACAGATCGTCATACATCTCTGTGAATCGTGAATCTCAATATTACTAGACTTGCGTTGAGGTGAACTAGTCACAACTGAATATAGAACCAAGCTCACGCTCTCGTGCTATTGCTGGTCTATAGCAACATAGGCTAGGGCTCACTCTCGTGCAAACCCTAACCTAAGCCATTAGCATGAAGATCGACATCATCGTTCAATCGCACCTCGAGCACACTCTCGTGCAAACTCGAGTTACGATCTAGGTTGTGATAGTTCGTATTCGTCCAATCTCTTGCAAACGAATATGGGTATAGATTTATAATAAAAATCCTAGCTTTGATCCAATCTCTTGCAAACCAAGTCTAGTCAATCTCGATTATAAACCTAAATCGAATATCTATGCCTACCCATCGATCGGAATCCAATCTCTTGCAGACCCCAAATCGATGGAAATTTCTAGCTATCCGTAATAAATCAATCACAACCTAACCCCTTTAGCAATTCCAGTAACAAAGAGATTCATTCATTACAAATCTGAAATTAGATCCATATGGTTCATCCATTTGCCCTAGAACAGCGAATCTATTCAAGTATAGCAATAACGATAGAGAAATCAATAAAAAACATTACTTGCATATATAAAGATATCAAATCAAAAGATTCAAATAATACGAACAAAGATACTTAGCTTTGATGAAGAACTTCAATCCTAAAACAAGCTTTTAGATCCAAGAGGGGGCCTAGGGCATGTGTTGGATATGGACGACATGAATACACCCATGAGGGGATGTATGAGGGTATACAGACCTCAGATGTCGCGTGCACGAAAGCGTGCACGAAGGGAACCCTTTCTCGTGTGAAAAGGATCACTCGATAAGTGGAAAAAGTCACTTTATAAGTGCATAAAGGCACTTGATAAGTGAATGAAGAAGAGGATAAGTAAATGTGCTAATATAGGCTAATAAGCTTATATTTAGTTATTTCCTACAATAACTACCCCTAAAGCCTATAAATAGGACCCAAGGGTAAGGCATTTACACTAATCTAAATATGCCATAAGTTTGCATAAGGCAACTTGTGTTCTTCTTCTCCCTTCCATTAAAATCCTCTTCTAAATAGAGATTTAGGCGGTGAAACGCTGCTTCGATCCTCCGTGACGAAGTACCGACCGTTGTGGCGAATCCGAGGGTGAAGTTCAGAGACTACGGTGCCGCATACGCAAGTGTAAGTCTATGTTATTATTTGATCCTAACGTCGTCGTTTTGACAGGATCCCACATTGGTATCAGAGCCATACGGGTTCGCCCCGGTCTAACCGTCGCCCCGATCTAACCGATGAACGAGGCGTTGTCTTTTTCACAAATGAGTTTCCTACCATTATGGGTATGGTAGGAGCGCATTGTGACGGAGAGAATCGCAGCAGTTGTTCTTTTCACGTTAGGGTCTTTTGTCATTACAGATATGGCAGGAACTCTCCGTGACGGGAAGAACTGACCGTTCATCTTGCCAAACTCGCACTCTTCAAGGATGCTGAGTCTCCATTCATAGGGAATGTGAACTCTCTTCATGTGGAGCGAGAAGTTTGCGGCCTTGAAAACGCGTTCTCTTCATTTTTTGGCACACGGCCATTGTAGCAAAACCGTTTTGTCGACGAACGAGTGCTTCATCGGAGAAGACGATGGTGGTTATTCTCAATGGAGAAGATGACATTTTGGGTGCATGATCACCATGGCCATATAGGCTATGGAGGCAATGCATCCCCCATCCCCATGCGGAGGGGGTTGGCTACGGCCAATAACTACCACGGCCACCCCTCCAGTGGGGGGGTGTGCGGCCAACCCCATGCAAGGGGGAGGCCGGCCATGGCCATATGGGCCAAAGCCGGCCGTGGCCAAGGGGCCATGGCCGGCCATGGCCAGGCCGGCTCTGGCCAGCCACGGCCAGGGCCAGGGGGCCCTGGCCGTGGCCAGGGCCAGGAGGCCCTGGCCGGCCTCGGCCAGGGCCAGGGGCCGGCCTGGCCGGTCCTGGCCGGGGGCCAGGGCCCTGCCGGCCCTGGCAGAGGCCAGGGTTGGCGCCCTGGCCTCAGGCCAGGGCCTCTGCCAGGGCCACGGCCGGGGCCCTGGCAGAGGCCAGGGCCACGGTCATTGTCGGTCCTTGGCCTCGGCCAGGGCCAAGCCCCGGTTGGCCCTATTTTTCATGGGAAAGAGGGACTTGCATGACCGGGAGGGGGTGGCTTGCATGGCCGGTCTCTACGAAGCCGGCGGCAGTTGTCTGCGGCAAACTTCTCCTGTAGGGGGGAAGCGCTTGGATCCATACGGGAGCCGACGGCAGTGGCGTGCAGAAAACTCTCCTCGAAGGGTGTTCGGCCTTGGCAAAGTTGCGATGGCAACTCTCACTTTGGAAGGAAGATGAATTCGGCCTTGGCACGGCCACGACACGACCCCGGCAATGTCCGGGGAATTGTCAAAATATTTCGGCTATGTCACCCTGTAATGGGGTGTAGGCCCTGCAGAATACGTTTGCAAAATACGTTTGAAAAATACGTTTTCAAAATACTGCAAAATACGTTTGCAAAATACTTTTGAAAAATACGTTTTCAAAATACGTTTTTTCAAAAACGCTTTTCCACTGCAAAGTACTATAAGAGTACTATCGTTTGATTAGTGAGGGGGAAATATTGAAAGTTGTTCTAGATGGTGATTGGAATCGTAGATACCTTTCCGATTCTAGAGCAACATCTTCAATATTTTTCGAAAGTAACTTATCAAATATAATAATATCATTTCAAGTGGGATTTTGTCCAAGTGGGAGTGATATCTATGTATAATAAATTTTTATGCAATGTTTTTGATCAAACCTTCTTTTCATGTCTTTTGCAGCATTTTAAAGCTAAAATGTCTTCTGCCGCTAAGAACATCGTCGCTGAGTTGAACAAAGGTGAAAACCTCAACGGCGATAATTACAAATTATGGTCCATCAAGATACAATACGTTCTAGAGGAGCAAGACGTGCTCGAAACTCTAAAGAACGTAATGATTGAACCCGAGTTGGGCACTACGGCCCAACACAGACGAGACAAGGAAGCTTTTGATGCTTGGTCTCGGAAGAACAAGATAGCTCGCATTACGTTATTGTCCAGTATGGCCGATGACATAATGCGCATCTTCCGAGAGCATGACCTAGCCATGGACATATGGTCCAAGCTTGAGGAGAAGTTTGGTGGCACCTCGGTGTCCAAACTTCGTTCTATAACTATAAGATTTGATTCTGTTACGACCTAAAGATCGTAGTAGCCCAACTCCCACCCGGATCCGCTAACATACCCCTTTAGCTCACCATTTAACAATTAGGGCCGCCGCCCCGAAAACCCGGGGCATCACGGAGATAGGCGCGCCTTACAGCGCTCCCCGAAACGGCCGAGGCGAACAACTGTAGCCGGCCGAGGCGAACAACCGCAGCCGCCCGACCCACCGGGGTAGCGCGTTAGGGGACGCTTGGGTAGCTAGGCCAGGCCTATTGACGGGCGCGGCCGGGCCGGACAACCCCCGACCGGAACGGCCCGTCCGATTCCCGCGAACCGCGGCGCCAAAAGTGAGCCAGACCTTTAGTTCGACGCTAACGACAAACAGCCTAGGATAAGGACACGACTGACACATACGTCACCCGACCGCCTGACAAAGCACCCCCAGGCGGCTGACCTGACCGGAGGTTAGTGCTTTCGGCCCTGACATCCCGACAAAAGCACCCCTGGGCCGTTGCGCCGCCTGATAGAGGCAGGTCAGAAACTCCTGTTCCCGATGTCCTTGTCCGAAGCTTCCGCTGACACCCGAGCCAGCTCAGCACGCCTAGTCATCACCCGTCAGGTATAAATACCTCCTCTCCTCTTACAGAGAAGGGGTTGAAAAACTCTCTGATCTTTTGTGATTCACACACGAGAGCAAAGGTCCTCCATATGTTTGCCCTCCCACCTATAGCTCGTCACGCAAGGCGGACACACCGTTAGCCCGGCCGGCGTGTCTAGCCCCCCTTTTAAGCCCTTTTACTGACTTAGGCATCGGAGGGGCTAAGGGTTGGACCCCAACCCCGCCCTTCTGACGAGTTGTTCGTGCTGCAGGAGAGCTCGCCCCTTGACCAAAGTCAGCGCCAGCCTCCCGCCGTCCAACCTTCCTCAGTGGCTTCCAGCAAGATACGATCCCGTGGGCTCCACCGGCAACGGATCCAACCTCTTCATCCCACTAATCACTTGTAAAACAGCCTACCCGAATCCCCATTTCCATATAACCACCGTGCCCTTGGTTCCCCATAATACAAATTCATTGTACGCGAGTTCCACCTCGTAATAATTGGCGCCGTCTGTGGGAACGAAGGGTCACACCCATGTTAGACTCCATGCCGATTCCGCGGAACCCTGACCACGGCAAAGATCCCGTGGGACAGGAACCGCTCTCTCTACAAATTACTCCGGCGTCCGACGCCCTCCCGGGCGTGGGCACCGAAACTGAACCTACTTCATCCTACGTCGTCTTGAAAAGCTTCGAGGCTGTCACTCAGGCCGGGGGAGGCTATCAGACAACCGGAACGGGGCCGCCGCCTGGCCCCTCGGAGCCCCAGAACGTGAGGCGGAACCTCCGCCTCCAGTTCGAGGAGGAAGGAGAAAACAGGGGGCTCGCGGAGGAGATTGCGGCCCAGCAAAGACTCCTGGAAGAGGAGGTGGAAGTTGCGCGGCGGTGGAAGCGCCTAGGGGAGGCGGCCGCGCGCAAAGGCGCTTGGACGAGGCGGCCGAGACCGCCCGAAAGGCCTACCAGGAAGAAGAGGCCGCCCGCCGCCAACTCCGCTTCATTGTCGCGGAACGCGAGAGGCTAAGGAGGGAAAACAGGAGCAACCGAGAAGTCCTAGAAAAGACGGCGACGGGCCGGCGGCCCGGGAACGGGCGGGACCCGTTGCTGAACGGGTCCCCGCCTGGAGAAGGCGGCCCGCATCACCAGCACCACCCCTCCGATACCCTGCACGAGGAAGCCGTTTGTCGACAACTACGCTTCCTCACCGTCGAGCGCGAGAGACTCCTTCGGGAGAATCAAGAACGGATGGAGGCCCGGGGAGAGCTGGCCGGGAGAAGCTGGCGCTGGGATAGCCATAGCCCGCAACCCGTCGAGTCCTCGACCCGGGGAAGGAGCCCCGCCGGGCGACCGTCGGGCTACTCCCCGGGGACGGAGGACCGTCGACGGCCGAGACGCGACCGAAGCCAGACCCCCGAATGGCGGAGAGGGGACGCGCCGAGCCGCCCAACCTACCCGGAGGAGGCCACGCCACTTGCACGGTGGATCACGTCCGCCCCAAGGCCCATAAGGTTCAAACCCCCCCATTTGGCCACATACAACGGGAGGGGCGACCCCCTCACGCACGTGCAACAATACCGGGGGGCGATGGAGGCCCAGGATGTGGATGAGGCGTTCCTATGCCGACATTTCTCCCAAAGCCTGAGGGACACTGCGTTGGACTGGTACTTTGGCTTGCCCGCGAGGTCCGTAGGGAGCTTTGGCGAACTATCCCATAAGTTCTGCCAAGAGTTCCGGGCCGGGCGGACGAAAAAGAAGCCCTTAGACTATCTCAGCATGATAGTCCAAGGAGAAGGAGAGACAACGGGTAGATACCTCCGCCGTTTTCAGGAGGAGAGACGGGCGGTGGTGACGTGTGGCGATGAGGTGCTTATGCTGGCATTCAAATCGGGGCTGCGGACTCGGAGCCTCCATAAATCCCTGCTCCGGGATCCGCCAACCGATTATGAGGCATTGGTTGCTATGGCGGAGAGACACGCGTTGGCCGAGGAGACTCTCGGCGCCAAGGCCTTGTTCCCCCCGGCGAAACCCCCCCAAGGCGAACCCCGGTCACATCCACGGCCGAGGCAGGAAGAGGGACACCGTGGTCGCGACCAACTGGCCCGACCAAGGAGGGAACCGCTCGGGCCTCGCCCGTAAGATCGACCTGGCCCGGCGCGCGATTTCGCTCCGGCCCAAGGGCTCCCCCGAGTCGTCCCGAGACAAGAAGGCCCCCTACGGGCACATTACACGCAACTCAATGCCTCCTTGATTGAGGTGATGGCTGCGGCTACACGGGCCGGACTGCTGCCGGAGCCGCCCCGAGAAATGAAGTCAGACCCCGCCCGGAGAGATTTTAAGAAATACTGCCGATACCACCGGGACCACGGCCACGACACCGACAACTGCTTCACCCTTAAAAGGGAAATCGAGCGGCTGATCCAGGCGGGCCACCTGGGGGACTTCGTCGGAGGCCGGAGACCGGACCGGGAAGACGGGAACCACCGAAGAGCACGGAGGGTAGACCCTCCGGCAGGCGACGAACGGGAAGAGCTTCACCCCCCGAAACCCGTCATGCGCATAAACACGATATGCGGTGGGCCATCTTCAGGAGGGGCATCGTCGTCAGGCAAAAAGGCGTATGCGAGACTAGTAATGACGGCGGGTCTTGGAGGGGACCAGAGAGGGAGAAGGATGGCCTACCCTCCCATTACTTTCAGCGACGAGGACCTAGAGGGGATCGAGCAGCCCCACGATGACGCCATCGTCATCGAGGTGCAGATTGGGAAGGCCATCGTCAGCCGCCTCCTGATCGACACCGGGAGTTCTTGCGACATCCTGTTCATGTCCACAATCGGGAAGATGGGGTTAAGGCCGACGGACCTGAGACCCTACACTGGACCCCTCGTCGGTTTCACCGGTCACTCGACCCCCATCATGGGAGTGATCACCTTACCGATAACCCTCGGAGAAGAGCCGCAGGTCGTCACTCGAATGACGCTGTTCGTTGTGGTCAACATTATGTCGGCGTACAATGGGATCATAGGACGACCTTACATGTCGGCCATTGGAGCGCTCCCCAGCCTCCTCCATCAGATGGTTAAGTTCCAGACCCCCCGAGGGGTGGGGATCGTACGGGGAAGCCAGAAGCTGTCTAGGAGCTGCTACGTAGGGTCGACCAAGCACAAAGGACCAGAGGTGAACCTGAAGATCGACTCCCTGAGGCGGAGTTATGACCCCCACCAGCCAGAGTTAGCTCCAGCCGATGCCACTGCCGAGGGAAATAGGATCGACCACACGCCCACCACCGCCACCACCCCCCATGAGAAGGACGGGCAAATCACTCCAAGGGGCGCGGTGCGCAGGTCGTGACATAGCCCGGAACTGTAAGTCCTGAACAAAGTACCTTGTTCCTTTCTTTTATATTCGAATTTCGCCTTTGCTGCATGACAATTTCAGTTCAACCCTCTCAAAGACTCCGGGGCAGGACCAATCCTCGCCACCCAAACCGGAGAGGGGCACGGGCCGAGCTGCGTACTCGCTCCCCCCAGGAAGACCTCCGGGGCAAGTTCACTGAGCTTGGCCACCCAAACCGGAGCGCCATATGCGGGGTAGGCGACGGCCCAATACCCGTCTGACTATAGAGGCTGCGGGGAGGCGACGGCCCAATACCCGCCCTCTCAAAGACTCCGGGGCAGGACCAATCCTCGCCACCCAAACCGGAGAGGGGCACGGGCCGAGCTGCGTACTCGCTCCCCCCAGGAAGACCTCCGGGGCAAGTTCACTGAGCTTGGCCACCCAAACCGGAGCGCCATATGCGGGGTAGGCGACGGCCCAATACCCGTCCGACTATAGAGGCTGCGGGGAGGCGACGGCCCAATACCCGCCCTCTCAAAGACTCCGGGGCAGGACCAATCCTCGCCACCCAAACCGGAGAGGGGCACGGGCCGAGCTGCGTACTCGCTCCCCCCCAGGAAGACCTCCGGGGCAAGTTCACTGAGCTTGGCCACCCAAACCGGAGCGCCATATGCGGGGTAGGCGACGGCCCAATACCCGTCCGACTATAGAGGCTGCGGGGAGGCGACGGCCCAATACCCGCCCTCTCAAAGACTCCGGGGCAGGACCAATCCTCGCCACCCAAACCGAAGAGGGGCACGGGCCGAGCTGCGTACTCGCTCCCCCCCAGGAAGACCTCCGGGGCAAGTTCACTGAGCTTGGCCACCCAAACCGGAGCGCCATATGCGGGGTAGGCGACGGCCCAATACCCGTCCGACTATAGAGGCTGCGGGGAGGCGACGGCCCAATACCCGCCCTCTCAAAGACTCCGGGGTAGGACCAATCCTCGCCACCCAAACCGGAGAGGGGCACGGGCCGAGCTGCGTACTCGCTCCCCCCCAGGAAGACCTCCGGGGCAAGTTCACTGAGCTTGGCCACCCAAACCGGAGCGCCATATGCGGTGTAGGCGACGGCCCAATACCCGTCCGACTATAGAGGCTGCGGGGAGGCGACGGCCCAATACCCGCCCTCTCAAAGACTCCGGGGCAGGACCAATCCTCGCCACCCAAACCGGAGAGGGGCACGGGCCGAGCTGCGTACTCGATCCCCCCAGGAAGACCTCCGGGGCAAGTTCACTGAGCTTGGCCACCCAAACCAGAGCGCCATATGCGGGGTAGGCGACGGCCCAATACCCGTCCGACTATAGAGGCTGCGGGGAGGCGACGGCCCAATACCCGCCCTCTCAAAGACTCCGGGGCAGGACCAATCCTCGCCACCCAAACCGGAGAGGGGCACGGGTCGAGCTGCGTACTCGCTCCCCCCCCCCAGGAAGACCTCCGGGGCAAGTTCACTGAGCTTGGTCACCCAAACCGGAGCGCCATATGCGGGGTAGGCGACGGCCCAATACCCGTCCGACTATAGAGGCTGCGGGGAGGCGACGGCCCAATACCCGCCCTCTCAAAGACTCCGGGGCAGGACCAATCCTCGCCACCCAAACCGGAGAGGGGCACGGGCCGAGCTGCGTACTCGCTCCCCCCAGGAAGACCTCCGGGGCAAGTTCACTGAGCTTGGCCACCCAAACCGGAGCGCCATATGCGGGGTAGGCGACGGCCCAATACCCGTCCGACTATAGAGGCTGCGGGGAGGCGACGGCCCAATACCCGCCCTCTCAAAGACTCCGGGGCAGGACCAATCCTCGCCACCCAAACCGGAGAGGGGCACGGGCCGAGCTGCGTACTCGCTCCCCCCCAGGAAGACCGGCGGGGCAAGTTCACTGAGCTTGGCCACCCAAACCGGAGCGCCATATGCGGGGTAGGCGACGGCCCAATACCCGTCCGACTATAGAGGCTGCGGGGAGGCGACGGCCCAATACCCGCCCTCTCAAAGACTCCGGGGCAGGACCAATCCTCGCCACCCAAACCGGAGAGGGGCACGGGCCGAGCTGCGTACTCGCTCCCCCCCAGGAAGACCTCCGGGGCAAGTTCACTGAGCTTGGCCACCCAAACCGGAGCGCCATATGCGGGGTAGGCGACGGCCCAATACCCGTCCGACTATAGAGGCTGCGGGGAGACGACGGCCCAATACCCGCCCTCTCAAAGACTCCGGGGCAGGACCAATCCTCGCCACCCAAACCGGAGAGGGGAACGGGCCGAGCTGCGTACTCGCTCCCCCCAGGAAGACCTCCGGGGCAAGTTCACTGAGCTTGGCCACCCAAACCAGAGCGCCATATGCGGGGTAGGCGACGGCCCAATACCCGCCCTCTCAAAGACTCCGGGGCAGGACCAATCCTCGCCACCCAAACCGTAGAGGGGCACGGGCCGAGCTGCGTACTCGCTCCCCCCAGGAAGACCTCCGGGGCAAGCTCACTGAGCTTGGCCACACAAACCGGAGCGCCATATGCGGGGTACCCTACAGACCAGTACCCTCCCTCCCCCGTAAGGTCCTGTCACCCCTCCCATCAAACCTCGGGAAACTACTCAAGGTCCGTGAATCAAGGTAACCCCTACACAACCATTCCTGAGGAGCAACGCCAGACCCCCATAAAGCCGACGCCCGAAATGACTTGTCCAAACCAAAAGGACACTCGGGAGGAACGCCGCTGACAAATGTCATGCATGCCTGAGGGGTCACATCACCCGTCACCCATCAGGACCACCCCCCTAATAACGAAATTCCAAGACGACACCGACTCTCAATAAAGAGTAAACGAGGGCAGAAAGTCACCATTATAAATCCCCCACTCTCTCCTCAGCTTCCTCAAGGGGGGGTGGAAGGCGAGAGGAAGGAGGTGGAGATAGACTGGTCGTTTTGCATCCCTCTATCCCTCAAAACATGCGGCAAATGCGAGTATCGCCACCCGCCAAAGTAAACGATCCCCCAACCGGATATTCCCCTTACACGACGGTTACCCAGCCTGCTGCTCCCTTCCTTCCTTTAGACAACTTAAGGCATGGGAACTGGAGCTCCAATGGCATACCATGCCTCTCCACGGTCGCCCCGCGCGCGCAGGCGTGGCTGGCAGACAACCCGATGGAGGGGGCATACCTGCCAAATCACCCCGCCGAGCACCCCGGCAGCCGCCCAAGGCCCCCCAACCAAGGGGGACTTGTCCCTAAGCGCCGGCGTCCTCCAACGGGCTACTCCGCGTACAAATGGAAACACCTCTCCTTCCACTCATCGGCCTCCCCTGGACCGTTCACACCGGGAGGACGCACGGAGGGGCCACAACCCGCGTCCCTCCGCGCCTACCACGCGGAGCCTCCAATCGAGAGGATCAACACGGCCCAGTGGGATAGAACAACCACCAAGGACTCCCTCTCCCCCCAATTCTGGGAACGAGGGCCGAAGCCACTGCCGGGCTCCGACGCGATCATCCCCCCTACGCCGAGGGGGAACCCTCTGAATCCCCCCACCCCACCTTGAAAGGGGCGCGACGCCAGAGAGGCGGATCAACCGCGAAGAGAACGTCAACTTACCTAGATCGACACACGGTTACGCCTACGGGCCGATACAATGTTACGCCTACGGGCCGATACAATGTTACGCCTTCGGGCCGTTTCAACGTTACGCCTATAGGGCGACCCCGTTTTATTAAACTTTCGATAATAGCCGATGAAAAGTCCAAAGACAAATACCGGTTAACCGCTAGTCATAACTCGGATAGACCTAAACCCGAACAACCTACGAAAAGGGAGGCGACCCCGCTGTCAAATCTCTCCGGCGCCCTACGCGAAATAAAGGGACTCGACACGATTCAGCCTACGCCAAGATAGAAACGGCCGCACCAAGGCGTAAATCTAAGAAGTAAATTTATGCATACACAGGAGGAAAGTCCAAAAAAGGCGGGGGCGAGTCAGGCGAATCCTTACTTTCTTTCGTTTTTTAAACATACACAAGGGGGGGGGGCTACACAAAACTACTTGGCGCCCCCGCCAATCACGACGCCCTCTCCCTCCATAGAATCCCCCGCCGCCCCGCCGCCCTCTGGCTCGTCACCATCCTCGTCCTCTTGCTCCTCACCCTCCTCGTCTCCATCCCCCTCCTCGCCGCCGCTTGCGGCGAGCCCGTCAAGATCGACCTCTATCGGCGGGACCAGGCCAGCCGCCTTCTCCTTCATCCGAGCCAGGCAGTCATCCCATCCCTCCACGCAGCCCTTCCTTATGCCCTCTACCATCGAATCTGTAAGGGCGGGTATGACGGTTGTCTCCTGATACGTCCGGAATTCCTCGACCCTACGGGCCAACTCCTCCTCGGCGGCCTTGGCACGCCCCGCTAGATCCTCCGCACGAGCCTCCTCCCTCCGAAGGGCCCCCTCCAGCTCCTTCGCTCTCTCTCCAGCCTCGGTCGCCCTCTGCTCATAATCGGACACGACCTTATTCAGGCACTCTACTTCAGCCTCATATCGGCCGCCCCGCTCCCTCTCCTTCTCCAGGTCCTCGCCGGCTCTCTTACGAACGGCAGCGACCTCGGCGACCATTCTAGCCACGGCGCCTTCGGCCTTATGTATGGCCGGCACGTGCCGCATTATCCCGAGCATCAAGTTGAGGATCTACGTAAAGAAACGCCAAAAAATAAACACATTTAGGGCGTCCGCTAAAACCCGCCGAAAGACGTCACCCGTCTTACATAACATACCTGGACGCCATGCATCACCGCGGTCCCGCACAGACCCTCAGGCTCCACCGCTTCCAGCGCCACCCTATCGCGAGGCAGGAAGATGTTCTCCGCCAGCCTCGCCGCCACGCTCCCATCCTCAAACACGGACTCATTATTCGCCACTTTGTACGGCGCCCGATGAAGCGCCCCGTCGGGATAGCCCTCGACATCGGTCCTCTTGGCCTTAAACTTGGCCAGTGCGGCCTCACAGTGGGGGTCGGTTGGCGCTCTCTCGAGGCCAAACATGGGACAACCATAAGGCCAAGGGTCCCATCCTCCTGATCCGGTCGGGCCACTCGACGCCTCGGCCCTATGCGACTGACCGCTAGGATCCGTCCCCTCCCCCCTGCGGGCGCCATGGGGCTAGGCGATCTCGTTCGATCCGCCCCCTCCCCCCTGCGGGCGCCATGGGGCTAGGCGATCTCGTTCGGGGCAGTTCCACCCCTCCCCCTGTCGACCCTTCATCGCCGCCCTCCAGGTCGATGATGGGATCCGCCACGCCATCCCCAGCTCCACCATCCAACGGACCGCTTTCCCCTGGCGCGTCATGCCCTGACGACTTCACCGACCTCTTACTCCTCTTCGTTGACGCTGGCACCCTAGTCGAGCTCCCAGCCCCTCCTTCCGCTCGCGCCCTCTTGGGGCCACCTCTTGCCGACGATCGCCCCGCCTGATCCGCGGCCCTCCGCATCATTTCCTCAAGGGATAGACTCATCGTGCCACCTGCCAAAGAGAGAAAGTTCAGCGTAAGCATATCAGGTGCAAGAACACCCAAATCTTTTGTACCTTCGGGCCATATATAGGCCATTATCATCTCAGCCCGAGATAGCGTCCGATAATCTCGGCCCTCTGCTGGTATAGCCATTAAAATCTGGGCCACCAACATCTCCTCGTCCCCCAATTCCACCACCTCTCTCGCCTCGGGATTCAGCTCGGCCCAATCAGCCCTTATCAGCACTTCCTCCGGCACCTCCACAAACACATACTGCTGGCGCCACAATTTAATTTTGCCAGGCAACCCCCTGATGAGCGGATGCGTCCTCTTCGCGGATAGATAGTAGCATGATCCCAACCTCTTGACCAAGAAGAAGTGGCGAAATAAGGACAGGGATGGGTTAACCTTATTGCTTACACACAGCACTAGGAACCCCACAATGGCACTGATGGCATTGGGCATCAGACGATACAGGGGCAGTTCCAGGAAGTTCAACACTTCCAGCACGAACGGATGAGGGGGAAAGCGCAAACCCTGCTCAAATGAAGAGACGTATACTCCAACCTCCCGGTCACCCGCAAAACACACCCTTTCCTGCGGCTCCGGTTCACGAACCGAATATGGCGGCCTGGCGTACTTCGTGAAGATCTCCCCAATGGATTTCTTCAGCACCGACTTCACGCCCGCAATCTCGACGGGCACCCTTCCAGTCTCCGCGGCGGAACTTCCTTCCCCAACTACCCCAGAACCCTGACCCCGAATCGGAGACATCGAGGAAGACATTAGTCAAATTGGCGTCTTACCTAACGGGTGCTGTCGCCTCGGACTCTCGCGTTGCTCCGCCGACCGCTCCTATGAGAACGACTCTGGAAAGGATTCTTAAACCTCTTACAAGCCCTAGCTCCTCGACATTCAACCTTTTTACCCCCCCATAGGCAATATATCTTTAAAGCGCTTCCGCAAAGCATCAGCATCGTGACCGTCGAACCCGCGACACGCGTCACCAATCTGGGTCATGTCCCTTGCCAACCCACGTGTTCTGCCGCTTCGCGTCCTGTCAAAACCGTCAGTTGCGCCACGTGTTGTCACCACAGCGGTCGGGCCGCCTCGGTTCCCGCCCGCCGACGATTCGCCAGGATGACGTCAAGTCAGACGACCGCCAACAAATCCCGCCCAAATCCCTGCCAAATGATTACCCTCTTTTGAAATTACCCCTCGATATCGCCGCTAGATCCAAGATTTGGTCCGGCCTCTGCCAGTCCGGCCAAAACATGGAATCAACGCCAGATCCAAGATTTGGTCCGGCCTCCGACAGTCCGGCCAAAGCATGAAATCGGTGCTAGATCCAAGATTTGGTCCGGCCTCCATCAGTCCGGCCAAAACACAGTCAGAGTTGGACCCAATATTTGGTCTAACACTCGTCAGTCCGGCCAAAGCACGAGCTTCCCTCGTATCATTGACATTTCCGCTCTCCTTCGGCCCGGCCGGCACAGGAACCCGCTGCTCACCTCATATGCACCTCAATTCCAACACTTGGCACGGGCTCCCGAGCAAACGAACAAAGAACGCGACTCATCTCAACTCCCCTCTACCGGAATCCCCGGCAGAGCGAAGTTGGGGGCAATCACATCCCCCACAAATCGTATATTCTATGGGCAAACCGTATACGAATACAGTTTGGCACAAAAAAAAATCATAATTTATTTACTCAAACCGCTAACCCGTACATTGGACATTTGACTTTCCACCCACTACAACAACACATCGTTCATAACCCTATCACGAGAAGGTACGGCCCTCCCCGAACCCACGTTTCTAGCGGCGCCGCTTCTCGACCGACCGATCCCTCACATCCTTAACCACTTGCCGAATCACCGCCTCCTTAGCGTCTTGCAGCATCGGCACAACATGCTCGTCATGATACCGGCGGATAGCGGCTTCGACCAGTTTGCCCTCAGCGTCCCGCTTATCCTCCAGTTGCCGCACCGCTAGACCCTTCTCCCTCTTCTCGACCGCCAGAGCTACCTTTAGGTCCTCAATCTGCTGCCTCTGTAACCCGATCACAGACTCCTTGCTGACAACTTCCGAGGTATATTTCGCCCGGATATCATCCCTCTCTCGCGTTATTTCTTGAAGCTGCTTCTCGACCGCTGCTTTGAACGAATCGAAGTACGTAGCCCGCCCCTTCTCCACGCCGTAGGCCGCCCTAACCCTCTTCAGCTCCGCCTCCGTGTCCCTCAGCTTCTCCCTGACCTTGCCAAGGTTCTCCTTCGCTTCACGCAGGGCCGCCCTGGTGGCGACCGCTGAGGGACGGCCCCGCAGGGCTAGCACGTTCGTAAGCATCTACATAAACCTTGAATCAGTGAGACACGGGCACACAAAGCCGACGTGCGAGTAAAGAAAACCGGCTTACCTGTACGACGTGCCATATAGCCGAGCCACACAGCCGCTCCGCCCTCACGCGAGCCAACGACTCACGATCGCGCGGCAACCCGCAATACTCGGCGAGGCGCGCCGCCACTCCCGCATCTTCGAATACCGACTCGTCGCGGCTGACTCGAAAGGGAAACTTGCGGAGATGGTCATCAGGGTACGCCTCGACCTCTTCTCGGGTCCTCTTAAAACGAATGAGAGCGCCCTCACAGGCTTGACTCGACGACGCCCCCATTTCCCACGAAGGGATCCCGTATGGCCACTTCTGAACCACAGGCGCCCGGCGGGGCGCGACCACCTCGGGTACCCACGGGGGGACGGAGGGTCGGGCCCCTCGCGCGGGCACGCCCTCTGGACGATCCTCGCCGGGCCCACCGGCGAAGCGGTCTTGTCCGACTGTCGCCCGTCCCGGGTGCAATCTCTCCCCCGGGGGGCCCCGCCCCCACGATCCGGGGATCCTGCCTCACTAGCCCCCCCTTGCCTTTCCCGCGAGGATCAGTACCCCCCGAGGTCGGGGCACCGGCCGAACCTGACACCTCCTCCGGCTCCCTCATCGTGTCTTCACCTGCAAAAGGGAAAGAGAGACAATCAGGGCGAGCCTAGCCCAAAGTTTACAAAACTTCAAAGATACCTAGGGCCCAAAAGTCCTGGGCGAGCCGACTGCTCTGCGTTAGACTCGCCCAATGACGGCACGCCTCGGGCAGCTCCCTCAAAATCTGAGCTTTGGCAATATCCTCCCCGGTCAGCTCCACCCCTTCATTAACGAAGGGATTCCGCGCCCCCCAATTCGACGTCAGCGCCACGTCACTTGGCACTGTCACGAAGACGAACTCCCTCATCCAATCGCCAACATCATCAGGCACCTCGAGGATGAGTTCTCGCCCTCTCCTGGCGCAAACGCGATGATACACCCCCCACTTCCGAACCACGAAGAAATGCTGAAACAACGCCAAGGAGGGACTCAAGGAGCAAGCAAGACACAAGACGACAAACCCCACTAACAAGCCCCAGGAACGGGACGCTAAGGCGAATATCGGCAGCTCCAGGAAATTCAACAAGTGAAACAAATACTGGTGGATCGGGAAGCGGAGCCCCAACTCAAAGGACCGGACATAGACCCCGACCTCATTATTCCCCGGTGAGCTCACCGCTTCCTCCGACCCGGGAACCCGCACCTCATAGGGTTGTCGCACAAACAGCACGCGAATCTCCCGGATGTTGATCATATCCAACCTACGTCGGGGGGACTCAATGTCTCTCGGTGCAACGGATAACCATGACCATCTTTCCCTGGTCCGCTGCACCCCCGGCTGCGACGCCCCCTCGCACGCCGACTCTTCCTCCCCCACCTGGCTACTCCCTCCAATCTCAAATCGAGAAGCCATTGATCGGAAAGGAAGGAAATTAATTGTTGTTACCTGTTGCTCCCTTGAACCTGGAAGGCGATCGGAAGAAGATGGTCGGTGACGGTAGGGACAGGTTAGCCAGCAAGCTCCAAATAGAAAAATCGAGCGCCGGAGGAGAATCGGAGAAAGACAAAAATTCCCGCCGACCGCCTCCCAGACCTTTTTAGCGGTACAGGTGGCCCCCGGGCCATCTCGGCCGTCAAACTTTTGCCACGCGGCGCCCATCGAGACATCCCCGACGCCTCGACTGGCGTGAGGGTCACCTCATCCACGTGTCGCAAACTCAATCGCAGAGACGCTTCGTTTTCCTCTGCCCCCTTTTCAAATCGTAATAATGACCACTAAAGCGGGAGTTCCGAAGCCGCCGCTGGCACTACCCGGTGGGTCCAAGGCCCATATTGAGGGTCCGGAACGTTGGATATGGTTTGCCCTCCGAGCCGAGCCAGGCTGCCGCCTCAGACTCGAAGGCCGGGGGCAATTGTTACGACCTAAAGATCGTAGTAGCCCAACTCCCACCCGGATCCGCTAACATACCCCTTTAGCTCACCATTTAACAATTAGGGCCACCGCCCCGAAAACCCGGGGCATCACGGAGATAGGCGCGCCTTACAGCGCTCCCCGAAATGGCCGAGGCGAACAACTGTAGCCGGCCGAGGCGAACAACCGCAGCCGCCCGACCCACCGGGGTAGCGCGTTAGGGGATGCTTGGGTAGCTAGGCCAGGCCTATTGACAGGCGCGGCCGGGCCGGACAACCCCCGACCGGAACGACCCGTCCGATTCCCGTGAACCGCGGCGCCAAAAGTGAGCCAGACCTTTAGTTCGACGCTAACGACAAACAGCCTAGGATAAGGACACGACAGACACATACGTCACCCGACCGCCTGACAAAGCACCCCCAGGCGGCTGACCTGACCGGAGGTTAGTGCTTTCGGCCCTGACATCCCGACAAAAGCACCCCTGGGCCGTTGCGCCGCCTGACAGAGGCAGGTCAGAAACTCCTGTTCCTGATGTCCTTGTCCGAAGCTTCCGCAGACACCCGAGCCAGCTCAGCACGCCTAGTCATCACCCGTCAGGTATAAATACCTCCTCTCCTCTTACGGAGAAGGGGTTGAAAAACTCTCTGATCTTTTGTGATTCACACACGAGAGCAAAGGTCCTCCATATCTTTGCCCTCCCACCTATAGCTCGTCACGCGAGGCGGACACACCGTTAGCCCGGCCGGCGTGTCTAGCCCCCCTTTTAAGCCCTTTTACTGACTTAGGCATCGGAGGGGCTAAGGGTTGGACCCCAACCCCGCCCTTCTGACGAGTTGTTCGTGCTGCAGGAGAGCTCGCCCCTTGACCAAAGTCAGCGCCAGCCTCCCGCCGTCCAACCTTCCTCAGTGGCGTCCAGCAAGATACGATCCCGTGGGCTCCACCGGCAACGGATCCAACCTCTTCATCCCACTAATCACTTGTAAAACAGCCTACCCGAATCCCCATTTCCATATAACCACCGTGCCCTTGGTTCCCCATAATACAAATTCATTGTACGCGAGTTCCACCTCGTAACAGATTCATACAAGAAACGTCCAGATCATTCCATAGGGAAACATCTGCGACATATGGCGAATCTAATCTCAGAGTTAAAGGATGCAGGTCATATGCTCACTGATGAGCAACAAATCCAAGCAGTCATACGTTTCTTACCAAATGGGTGGGACCAAATGAAGATGCATCTCACTCACAATGAGAGCATCAAGAACTTCAGCGATGTTTCTAAGCACCTCGAGTTAGAGGAAGAGTGGCTTGCGGCTGCCAAGCCAAGTGCAGAAGTGCACATGGTTGCTAGTTCCTCACACGGGGGAAAGAAACAGAAAAATCGTTCAAAGTTTACTAATGAACGTAATAAGCAACCTGAGTCTACCAAGAAACCCAAACATAAGGGTGGGAACAAGAAATGGCACAAGAAGAAAGACTTGAAGAGGATCAAGTGCATCAAGTGCAACAAGTTAGGTCACTATGCCCGTCTTGTATGGATGGAGGTGACAAGGTAACTTGTAATACTAGTTACATATGTGTTTCTAGTTCAATATTTCTTGTAGAATCTAATCCATTTTGGATAATGGATTCAGGTTCCACCGACCACATAACAAGGGACAGACGGTCCTTCGTGGAGTATCACCGGATACCCCAAGGAACAAAGTGGATATATGTAGGAAACAACACACGTGTTGAAGTGAAAGGCGTTGGGACTTGCAAGCTCGTCTTGGACAACGGCCGCACTATCTTACTACATGATGTCCTCTTCGCTCCAGATATTCGAAGGAATATTATATCTGTGGTCGTGTTAATAGGTCTTGGTTATAG
Source organism: Scilla litardierei (assembly GCA_030789695.1). Taxonomy (NCBI): domain Eukaryota; kingdom Viridiplantae; phylum Streptophyta; class Magnoliopsida; order Asparagales; family Asparagaceae; genus Scilla; species Scilla litardierei. Next base: position 72,940,862 of record CM061134.1, on the reverse strand, counting down.
CTGGTCTTTTCCATAATTGTAAAGTGGACTTGTCTTGTAATAATACTCTAATTGGTTCTGGATATGTTTTCAAAGGATTTATTGTATTAAATACAATGTATGACTCCTCATTTTATAATGAAAATTTCCTTGTTACAAATTCTTCGACTTATGAGTCAGATATAATTTGTTGGCACGCAAGGCTTGGTCACATTGGACCAACGCGTATGGATAGACTTGCCAAACGTGGCCTTCTATCCAATGTTTCAAAGGTCGATATGTCGACCTGCGAACCTTGCCTTGTAGGGAAATCTTGTCGCAAGCCGTTTGGAACCGGCACAAGAGCCGAGGTTCCATTACAGCTTATCCATTCGGACATATGTGGTCCGATGAATGTCAAGACAAGACGCGGGAAGTCCTATTTCATCACTTTTATTGATGACTTCACCTGATTCGGTCATATCTATTTGATATCCTACAAAATTGAAGCATTAACCTGCTTTAAAAACTATATGAGTTTGGTGGAAAATCAATTAGATCGCAAGATTAAGGTCTTGCGAACCGATAGAGGCGGTGAATATCAATCCGTAAGTTTTAAGGAACTTTGTGATGAAAAAGGCATAGTTCATCAGGTAACTATGCCTTATACTCATCAACAAAATGGTGTTGCAGAAAGGAGGAATATGACTTTAATGGAAATGGTCTGTTCAATGATGGCGCAAGCTAACTTGCCAATCACTTTTTGGGGTGATGCATTATTGACGGCCACTTTCATTTTAAACCGCGTACCCTCGAAATCAGTTAGCTCCACTCCTTATGAGTTGTGGAACCAAAGGTCTCCTGACTTAAACATTTTAAAACCTTGGGGATGTGCATCATACGTACATATTTCCTCCCATAAGTATGGCAAACTTGGGCCACGGGGGAGGAAATGTATCTTTATACGATACGCAGAAAACTCCAAAGGTTATGTTTTCATTGGTCAGGAAGACAATGGAGGTCTAATTGAATTTGAGTCGAGGGATGTCACTTTCTTGGAAATTGAGTTTCCAAGACAGGGCGAGATAAGTCCGGACTTATCTCTATTTGAGATTAATGATCAAGAAGGATTACCTCATTCGAGTGGGAGAATTCTTGGTGAAGACAAAAATACGTTTCAAACTTCACCTATGGATGATACGAATGACACGAATCCTATTCCATACGGGAATGATGATCCAAGTGGGAGCATTTCTAACGACATTCCAAGTGGGAGTGATATTAGAATTGATCTAAATTCGAGTCAACAAGGACTTGAAGAATCTCAAATACGACGTAGTAGTCGTACAAGGTTGGCTCCTCTAAGATTTGAGGATGAATTTCCGCAAACCTTTATGACTTTACTACAAGATGATGACGAGCCTGATACTTTCAAACAGGCCGTATCATGCACTGCAAAAGACAAATGGATGGAAGCGATGAAGGAGGAGTTAGAATCCATGAAAGTTAACCAAGTCTGGGACTTAGTTGACTTACCCAGAGGACGTAGAGCTATTGGGAACAAATGGGTTCTCAAGATCAAGCATAAGGCTGATGGCTCTATAGACAGATATAAAGCTCGCCTTGTCGCGAAAGGTTTTACGCAACAGGAAGGGATAGACTACGAAGAGACCTTCTCACCTGTTGTGCGTTTTACCTCGATTCGATTGATTCTGGCTATGGTAGCTTGCTTAGACCTCGAATTACATCAGATGGATGTAAAGACTACCTTTCTCAATGGAGAATTAGACGAGGAGATCTATATGGAACAACCAACAGGGTTTGTAAAAGAAGGAAACGAACATAAGGTTTGTAAACTTCGTAAGTCCATATATGGTCTTAAACAATCCTCGAGGCAATGGTATATACGATTTCAAGAAGTTGTCTTATCAAATGGGTTTTCCATGATTGATGAAGATAACTGTGTATATATCAAGAGGATTAAAAGCAAGTATGTTATTATGTCTCTATACGTAGATGACATTTTAATAGCCGGAAATGACAAGGGCTTTGTGATGGATATCAAGGCTTGGCTTTCATCAGTTTTTGAGATGAAAGACATGGGAGAAGCCACATATATCATTGGAGTTAAGATTTCAAGGAATCGTTCGAAGAAACTTCTTTCTCTTTCACAAGAGAATTATATAAAGAAGGTTCTAGAACGTTTTAATATGCAGGACTGCAAGTCCATTGATACTCCTATAAGCAAATGCGATAATTTATGTCTGAAATCGTGTCCAAAGAACCAAAAGGAAAAGGAAATTATGGAAAAAGTTCCATATTCCAGTGCAGTTGGTAGTCTTATGTACGATATGATGTGTACAAGACCGGACATCTGTTTTGCCGTTGGAATGGTAAGTCGTTACCAATCCAATCCAGGGCAAGTACACTGGAAAGCGATTAAGAGGATAATGCGGTATCTTAAAGGAACTGCGGATTATGCTTTATGCTATCAAGGAGATGCCTTGAGGCTCGAAGGCTACACTGATGCTGATTGGGCGGGTGATCTCGATGAGCGACGATCGACCTCAGGATATGTTTTTCTACTCGGATCTGGTGCAATATCCTGGAGTAGCAAGAAACAATCCTGCATCGCACTTTCAATTATGGAAGCCAAGTTTGTAGCATTTAGCATGGCAGTCCATGGGGCTGTTTGGCTTAGGAAATTCTTAGACAGGCTAATTGATGCAAGTGACTCAGGTGCTGTACCAATACACAGCGACAGTCAAGCATCTATAGCCTATGTCAAAGATCCAAAATTCCATTGTAAGACCAAACACATTGATATCCGCTACAAATTTGCAAAATACTATGATAAAACCAAGAAGGTAGACATAATGTACATATCTACGCATGAGATGATAGCGGATCCGCTTACAAAGGCAATCCCCAGAGATGTGTTTTACAAACACTTATCATCTCAAGGATTGCGTAAAAGCTGAGTTGTACCAATGTAAATTCCCATGTCTGTAAAAGATCAAATTTAATAAAAGAATAAGTTCTTTTCAACATTGGATATGAGTTTCTAGAAAATGTTTGTGTACATTTTAAAATCTCAGCTATATTTTCTAGTATGTCGGACAGATTGAGGTTGGCTCTCTCACATGAGCAACCGCCTTTATTATATCAGACGGATAAAATAAAGATGAGACCTGTTTAAAGTCAAAATCGTCAAACGGATGATTTAGAGTCATGACTTAAACAAAATGGTCGTATGAAAAGATCTGCATCATATGGATGCTTACAAAAGATCTAAGAGGATTCTTAAATCCTATCTGTCTTATGCGGGATGTGGGTCCAGAAGATCATTTGAGTAGTAATAGGGACTCAAAATCAGACATTGTGGTGTCTGATCATCATCCTTACAACATCATTAAGACATACGCTCCCTGGGAAAGGAGTGATGTTGTAATACGTATTCATACTACGTATGCATTTGACCAATGGGTTAGAATAGTAATTGTATTTACTATTATGTGAGACCCAAAGACCACATGGGTCTTAACTCATTATCCTTATGGACTCTAATTGGTTCCTTTAGATTTGACTGGGTGATTGCTATCTTAGCATGTTGCTTATGGACTATGGTCAATTCGGTCCGGCGGGACATGTTAGAAAAGCAAGTTAAGTCAAGATCGAAAGGATCGCAAGAAGAGGAAGATTAATTTCATATTCACATTTGGACTTTAATGATTCAAAGCTGGCCAGCCAATTGTAATCCAGATGGGATTCAATTGTTGAATATAAAGTATAAGAAATGTGAAGAAATAATCTAGGGTAAAGCATGCGTTGATCTACTCAACTTTGCACCTCGAGGAGTATTGTGTATCTCTAACAAGTGCACAAACAGCGGACTCTATGCACATGACGGTCACACGGCCTATTTCTCGGTATGACAAACATAAGAGTTAAAGGAAAAGATGTTTCCTTACAATCCCCTCAAGTGTGAGTGGGAGATGTTAGATATAGACGACATGAATACACCCATGAGGGGATGTATGAGGGTATACGGACCTCAGATGTCGCGTGCACGAAAGCGTGCACGAAGGGAACCTTTTCTCGTGTGAAAAGGACCACTCGATAAGTGGAAAAAGTCACCTTATAAGTGCATAAAGGCACTTGATAAGTGAATGAAGAAGAGGATAAGTAAATGTGCTAATATAGGCTAATAAGCTTATATTTAGTTATTTCCTACAATAACTACCCCTAAAGCCTATAAATAGGACCCAAGGGTAAGGCATTTACACTAATCTAAACATGCCATAAGTTTGCATAAGGCAACTTGTGTTCTTCTTCTCCCTTCCATTAAAATCCTCTTCTAAATAGAGATTTAGGCGGTGAAACGCTGCTTCGATCCTCCGTGACGAAGTACCGACCGTTGTGGCGAATCCGAGGGTGAAGTTCAGAGACTACGGTGCCGCATACGTAAGCGTAAGTCTATGTTATTATTCGATCCTAACGTCGTCGTTTTGACAGGATCCTACAGCATGGCCTAACCTCTGAAATAATCCCTAAGAAAACATAATGGAACCTTCTTCTAATGACAGCTACAAACCTCTTATATAGCTTCGTGCCCAAAGTCAACTCTGGCCGCAACTTAATTTCTAGGCCCGCAGTCACTCGGGCCGAGTGGGAATATGACTCGACCGAGTGGAAATTCTAGCACTGTAGCATCAACTTGCAGAAATTCTCCAGATTTCATCTGACCTCCGATTTGTGCGTTCTTGGCGGCGTTGGAATTTTCATGAAGTCTACTATCCATAAAAAATATGAAAAAAATACTTTGCTTGCTGGAATGATAGCCGATTTAAAAGAGTGAGAGGCTGTCTGAAAATCTGGGCGCTCATGTCATTCGTGTCGCTCGGCCGAGTGGGATTCTTCACTCGATCGAGTGGACTTCTCTACTCGGCCGAGTATCGTCTTCTGCTATTCTCCCAAAATTCCAGAGAGTCTGCTTTGAAGTTGGGGTTTGGGCACTGTGGCACTCTGCGTCACTCGGCCGAGTGGGATTCATTACTCGGCCGAGTAGGTCTCCTGATGTACTCCCCAGAGTTCCAGAGAGTTAGCTTTGATTTCCTTCAGAAATTGTGACTCACTCGGGCGAGTGGATTTCTCTACTCAGCCGAGTGGAATTCACCACTCGCCCGAGTGCATTGTAGCACAAGGTCTCTTCGTAACAGTTGTACTCGGCCGAGCACATTTCTTCACTCGGTCGAGTGGGATGTGTTACTCGGCCGAGTGGCCTGTTTCTGGAGTTAACTCTTATCCTTCTTGCTTCTTCGTCGATTATATCGATCTCCTTCTTCTCCCTCTCATCGTCCAGTGCTACTAGCTCCTCAATAAGGCCATGGGCAACGCTCCGGTACGTGTGCATGTCCTTTAAGCTCATTTTTGCTCCCGATTGCTCCATATTTCTTGAAATCCAACAAAAACAAGAAATAGTGAAAGTAACGCAATATCGTCAAATAATCGTGAAAAGTGCGATATGGGCGATCGAAATGACATGCAAACATGCAGAAAAAAGGTGTAAAATATGGACCGATCAAAATCCCCCAAGCTTACCTCTTACTCGTCCTCGAGGAAGATAAGTAGAGAGACAAACTCGGGAGATGAAAACAAAGGAAATGAAATGAAATAAAAAGAATACGAAGTGGAAGGGGTTGCTAGCTTATTCTCTCAGATCTTAAGCCATAAGCCACATATCACGATAACTTGGAAAATACGAATCACATGCTATAAAGATTTCATATCTTACTTAAACATGGTACTTGTAAGCTTTTAAAAACAACAAAAGGGACTCTCTAAATTCATACAATCAATTCATATCCATATCACGCATTTCATAGAATTTAATATACAAATGTTAGCGATGCACTTTTCAATCAAGAGTTATAACAGAAGCATATAAGAATCACACCAAGCATGCAACAGGAAATGGAATAAATCATGGCATTCACATATTTATATCGATTCATAAGAAATCTCCATAACTAAAGTATTTCACTAAGTCTTAGTATTATCAAACTTTCCCATTCGTGCAATTCTCCAATCCAATGTCGTACTCACTCATATGGTCAACTAAATTCACCCCCCAAGCTTAGCTTGTGGCATCGCATCTAAAGGAATATGATAGTGGAAAATGGGATTTTTGCCTTGGTTTTCCCAAGTATTTTGTGGCTCCAATAATGAGATAGAGAAATATTTTTCTTTTTCTTTTTGAACTTCTTATTTCTCATTTTTCTTTTTGGATTTTTGTAGGAGCTATTTGATTTGTAGTTTTGGTTTTTGGCTCCTTTTTGGCTTTTTGGACGTTTTAGAGCTAACTTTTTCTTTTGTAGGGATTTTTGGGAAATAGATGCGATATAAGTAGCTTTAGAAGGTGAACCAAAGTGACATGTAGAGAATAAAAAGATATATGTGGAGAAGGAAATGATGCAACACTCGGTTCACTCATAAGATGTGCACAAATGGTTCAGTAAGATAATATCTCAACTAAAGCTCATATGTAAGCATGGATATTCTTAATCATCTCAATAAAAAGTGAAGTCAAGCGGTAAAGCGTACAATCATATTAAGCATGCAACAGAAGGCGAATAAGACAATAAGGCAGATGCTTCCGATATAAAATTGATGTGTGAATCTTAGTGCACTTCCAACAAAAGCTACTAAACACTAATCCATACATTCAGCTTCAATTAATATCATGCATTCATATAGAGGAATCATCAAAAGAATGTATAAGCAAGCACATGGATAGCATGACTATGAGATACTCTAAGTAGCATGACAATGAATAATAAGCATCGTGATTGTTGCTAAAGCAATAAGAGATATCATCATAAGGAACATATCTAGTAAAAGGAGGAAAAGAAAATAAAGAAATAAAAATAAAAGAGAGTTAAAAAAAGAAAAACAAGCATACAAATATGATGCATGAACACACATAAAAGAAAAATAAGATGGAAAAATCAAAAAGATGATGCAATTTTTTTGAAAAATTCTAAAAACCCTAAAATAAAGTAAAAATGCAATCAATGCATCTAAATGGCATGGAAATGCACTCCCCCAAGCTTAAACTTCACATTGTCATCAATGTGATCATAATGGAAGAATATGAGGAACAACGATAAATATGGGGGGTGAATGCAAAATGATGAAATGAATGACATGAAATCCTAATGCAACTACATGCACATACAATGATGCATGAGAGTGACTTCCCCCAAGCTTATACCAAACAATCCTATTCAAATGACTCGATCAAAAATGTTACGGCTTCACTAAGCGAGATCAAGTCAAACAAATAAGAAAGTGAGGTTTCACTTGAAAGAAATGCTCGGTGGTGGTGAGCAAAATGGTGGGACATATCAAAATGTGAAGAGGGCAATTAATATATATAATGGGTTAGGGGTGTAAAAGATTTTTGTTGCCGTCATATGAGGTGATATTTATTCAAGCAAACCTATACGGTCCTCTCGCTGTCGAGAGGATTCGTGTTTATTGAAATCATAAAATATTACATTACTGGATTGATATCACCTTTAGCCAAAGGTGGATCCAGTATCTTTGCTGGTCTAGGCAACTGCTTCAACTGCTCCTTCCGTGACTCCGCCAGGTGCATGTGTCCACGGACTCCATCAGACTCCAGCAATGCAGCTCCCAGCACCTCTCAAGGACTCCAACTATACCCTGTAAGAGATAAGCCGCATCAATCTGATGTGGATAATTCTTCCCCAAAATAAATGTATTCCAAAGAGGGCCATCAACATAAGTATTTAAAATTAAAGACGGTTGACAACACTTCCCCGGAAATAAATCTCTACACTCATGCACCACGTCGATAAACTCATCGTTGTTCGCCTCAGGTTGTTCAGGTAGCTTTGGCATATAAGCGTGGATCTCATCAGGCAATTCCCCATCATCGTCAGACTTATCCCATCGCACCTCCTGATCATATTCAATAGCATCCATGGGTGCTAACTCCCGGCTCTCCTCCTCGTATACGTCCTATCGTGTCTCTTGATCGTATGTTTGTGTATCCTACAAAAGGTGTAATGAGTCGTCAAAATCTGAATCATAGTAAACATCATACACTGGAAGGGAATAAAATGTAAGAAACGAGGGGTAAAGAGATCTCCCTGAATGGGAGCCATAAGCTCTATGGGATAGTCCTCGGTGTCAGTGGAAGGGTGGTCCTCTGAGGGATGCTCAGCCTCTGTTGAAGGTGGAGGTGGCCGTGGTAACTCAAAAGGATGAGGGTAATGCTTGGGATCCTCATGAATGGATGTGTCCTCGTCCCAATGCACGGCCTTCTCGGTGACAAGCTCTGGCTCCACATGTAAGGCCTCCTCGAAAGCATGCTCTGGCTCATGTGGGTGGCAAGGGGAGGCGACGACGGCACAAAGTGGCTCTATAGGCTCATGTATCTCGACCGTGGTGTAAAAATGGGTCTTGTGCCCCTCAACTAGAGCGTAGACTCTAGCATCAATTGTGCATGTAGGAGAGATACAATGAGTAATAAAGTGTTGAAATTCGAGCTCAAAAGGATCACATACCGTTATTGTTAATGGACCGGTTTCTTGAACTACGTCGACAATGTTTCTCAATATGTCCCTATATGTGTCCTCCTTCGACAGCTCAGATGTCTCTATTTGTGGAGTGTTAATGGTGTAAGGTGGATACAATCACCTTCAAGTGAAACATGCACTCTGTCTACGATAGTACCTGCATCAGAGACATTAGCCATAACAAAATTGATGAGTACTTGGTCGGATGGTTTACCTATCATAACAGTTAGCGAACCGGTAGATCGAGCATCATCTATCATTTGCTCCAAGGTTGCTGCCAACTGTAGATCACTGAACTTTTCCACTTGCATCCTCTTCATAAAGTCACGTGAGGGTCCCTTTAGCCTTCTAGCAAAGATATTAAATAGCGTGGAACCATCCCACTCATGGTCTAACTCCGTCCGGAACATTTATAACATTCCTTTAAACCTGGACAAGGCTTTCCTGAAGGACTCTCCATCAGCCTGACGGAATGTAGCGAGATATATGTAGGATTGTATAGAACCCGGTCGTATATTCTTTGGAAGCACCATCGTTGCAACAACTGTACCTGATCAAGCAAAGTAAACAACCTGGAGAAGACGTCAGTGGTACAAAGAGAGATAAAGATAATAATAATAGCAGGTGGTGGGGAAAAATCTCTCTCTCTCTCTGGTTTTTTTTTTTGCTTTTTTGTTTTTGTTTTTGTTTTTTTTAAACGTAATCTAATCAACCTAATTGTGACAAATTGGCTCCAACAGGAAACACCTCCCCGGCAACGGCACCAAAAACTTGATCGCTTCTGGACATACACCCGGGAGACACGATTGTAGTTTTACCGCAAGCGCACGGTGAAGTGGCAAGCGGGTATCGAACACGAGGAGGTGGTGTTGGGTCCAATCTATCCTAGGTTGGTTTGACTACAAAGGTTTTAATTGGTGGAGATGGTTTATGATGTGATGTAATGGAAATGGTGATGGATGTCGGTGTCAGTGATAAAGATGTGGGATAAAATATCGATTCAAATTTAATATAATAAAAGAGTCTAGAGCTAGGGAATCCCCGCTACGGATCGTCATACATCTTTGTGAATCGTGAATCTCAATATTACTAGACTTGCGTTGAGGTGAACTAGTCGTAACTGAATATAGAACCAAGCTCACACTCTCATGCTATTGCTGGCCTATAGCAACCTAGGCTAGGACCTACTCTCGTGCAAACCCTAACCTAAGCCACTAGCATGAAGATCGACATCATCATCCAATCGCACCTAGAGCCCACTCTCGTGCAAACTCGAGATACGATGTAGGTTGTGATAGTTTGTATTCGTCCAATCTCTTGCCAACGAATATGGGTATAGATTTATAATAAAAATCCTATCTTTGGTCTAATCTCTTGCAAACCAAGTCTAGTCAATCTCGATTATAAACCTAAATCGAATATCTATGCCTACCCATCGATCGGAATCCAATCTCTTGCAAACCCCAAATCGATGGAAATTTCTAGCTATCCGTAATAAATCAATCACAACCTAACCCCTTTAGCAATTCCAGCAACAAAAAGATTCATTCGTTACAAATCTGAAGTTAGATCCATATGGTTCATCCCTTTGCCCTAGAACAGCGAATCTACTCAAGCATAGCAATAACAATAGAGAAATCGATAAAAAACATTGCTTGCTTATATAAAGATATCAAATCAAAGATTCAAATAATAAGAACAAAGATACTTAGCTTTGATGAAGAAATTCAATCCCAAAACAAGCTTTTAGATCCAAGAGAGGGCCTAGGGCATGACCTAACCTCTGAAATAATCCCTAAGAAAACATAATGGAACCTTCCTCTAATGACGGCTACAAACCTCTTATATAGCCACCCAATACCCTGGCTAATAACCCTAGAAACCCTCTCAATTTCATGCCCAAAGTCAGCTCTGGCTGCAACTTAATTTCTGGGCCCGCAGTCACTCGGGCCGAGTGGAAATATGACTCGGCCGAGTGGAAATTCCGGTATTGTAGCATCAACTTGCAGAGATTCTCCAGATTTCATCCGACCTCCGATTGGTGCATTCTTGGCGGTGTTAGAACCTTCATGAAGTCTACTATCCATAAAAAATATGAGAAAAATACTTTGCTTGCTGGAATGATAGAAGATTTCAAAAGAGTGAGAGGCTGTCTGAAAATCTGGGCGCTCATGTCATTCGCGTCACTCGGTCGAGTGAGATTCTTCACTCGATCGAGTGGACTTCTATACTCGCCCGAGTAGGGTCTTCTGCTGTTCTCTCAAAATTCCAGAGACTCTGCTTCGAAGTTGGGGTTTGGGCACTGTGGCACTCTGCATCACTCGGCCGAGTGGGATTCATTACTCGGCCGAGTAGGTCTCCTGCTGTGCTCCCCAGAGTTCCAGAGAGTTAGCTTTGATTTCTTTCAGAAATTCTGACTCACTTGGGCGAGTGGATTTCTCTACTCGGCCGAGTGGAATTCACCACTCGACCGAGTGCATTGTAGAACAAGGTCTCTTTGTAACAGTTGTCCTCGACCGAGCACATTTCTTCCCTCGGTCGAGTGGGATGTGTTACTCGGCTGAGTGGCCTGTTTCTGGAGTTAACTCTTCTCCTCCTTGCCTCTCCATCGATTCTATCGATCTTCTTCTTCTCCCTCTCATCGTCCAGCATCGCTAGCTCCTCAATAAGGCCATGGGCGACGCTCCGGTACGCATGCAAGTCCCTTAAGCTCATTTTTGCTCCCGATTGCTCCATATTTCCTGAAATCTGACAAAAATAAGAAATAGTGAAAAGTAACGCAATATCGTCGATTAATCGTGAAAAGCGCGATATGGGCGATCGAAATGATATGCAAACATGCAGAAAAAAAGGTGTAAAATATGGACCGATCAACTAGAGAACTCTCTACGTTTCTACACTCGACAGGCTCTTCAGTATCCCACAACACAGGTGGTCAACAAAATTAATCCTAGTAAGAGCTTTCTTTTAGCTAGTCCCAACTAGCCAAGCCCTCTTGTCTAGACCAACTAGACAAGACCCCAAAACGTAGCAATGGTAAATTTTCCCCTACAGAGATCTATACAACTACACAAAATAATAGTAAAGAGTTTAGAGAGTCTCAGTTTGTGTAGCGACAGTCGTCTCTACTGATCAGCTCAGGTCAGATCGCATCTGATTGGATGTCGTCGCCAACGTCACGTCCTCGCCTCTGAAACTTACGGCCTAGGTGACTTGGGCTCCTCAGAAGTTGTGGCCTAGGTGTGGATGCTCCTTGAAGACTTGCGCACTGTGATGAAGCTCCTCCTTGTAGATGTTGTGCAAGTTGTTGAAGCTTCTCCCCTTAATGTTGCACAATGAAGTAGAGGGGAAGCCCTCATAGTAACTTGTAGCCATGAGTAACGTGTCAAGGATATTGCTGCCTTGGATATGTTGTAATGAAGATGGCAATGATCTTGGAGAGGCTTGCAATAGAGATGCTACTTTGGCTTTGAAGGTTTCGCCTAGGAGATGATGAAATATATGAAGCTATTCAGAATACAACTCATGCTAAAATAAATACCACTGATTCAATACAGAGAATAAAATCATAAATATCACCATGTTGTAGAGCGCTGAGTTGTGATCGTCTTGATACAAACGGTTCGTCGATCCGAGCTCTGTGGAGAAAGTTATGCACTTTTTAGCGTCGTCCGTCGGGCTCCTTGCAAAGTTGTGGCCAAGGGATGTTCTCTAGGTTTTTTGGCCGAAATTTTTGGTTGCCTCTCTCTCAAAATCTCTCTCTTGGAGTATGGGTTTATATAGGAGAGGATGTGATATAATAGAATCAATTAGAATACCATATTTGATTGAGATTGGAAGGAATCCTAATTTGATTAGGAATTGAATAAATCTCTTAGGATATGGTGTTTGAATATGAATGGCTATGGAATTCAATTTGTGTAGATATAGGATTTGAATTAGATCTCATTTAATCACCTTTGATTTGCATGAGATTCTCCATATCTCTCCATCTTTGACCAAGTTTCCAATTTGCATGGCATTAGGATTTGAATGTTGCACCAATTGAATTGAATCAATTCAAATATGGATTTGAATTGATTTGCTCCTTATCTTCTCATCTTTGACTTAGTCCAATTGTTAGAACCATATTCTCCATCTTTGACTTAGTCCACTTGAAGTGTGTATAGCAATTTCTCCATCACTTTTGTCTAATCTCTCTTTGAGTATTCGCGAGAGTGCCATTCCTGAAAACACTTAGCACACACATTAAATCATTCACACACGTTTGTATCATCAAACACGAAGTCATCTATCGTTGTATCCAATAGCAGTTACTTGTGTGAGAAGGCTAACCTTACATCTGTCCGACATACTTTTTAATCAAGAATGCTACATAAAACATTCACAGTTTTGAATTATATCAAATACATATAAACATTTGGGAAATACAAAAGAGAATTTCATCATATTCTATGCCATCCTTGAGATCGTGTGTGTTCCAAGAACACATTTCTAGGAATAGGCTTAGTAAGCTGATCTGCTATCATATCCAGCGTAGATATGTATTTCAGGTTTATCTCCTTGCGTTCAACCATCTTCTTAGAAAATTTGTACGTGATATCTATGTGTTTGGTTTTGCCATGGTGCTTTGGATCCTTTGTTTATGCAATAGTTGCCTGACTATCACAGTTAACTAGAACTGGATCAGAATCACTTACTGCAATTAAATGATCCAAGAACCTTTTCAACCAAAAAGCCTCGTGGGCTGTTGCAGAGAATGCCACAAACTCTGCTTCCATCGTAAATAGGGCTATACATGATTGTTTCTTGCTACTCCGTGATATGTCACCATGGTTAAGTAAGAAGACATATCCAGAGGTAGACTCCCTTTCATCAAGGTCTCCTCCATAATCAGCATCAGTGTAACCCCTATCACTTCCTTGATAGCAGAGTGCATAATCAGTAGTCCCCTTTAGATATCTCAGAATTCTCTTAACTGCCTTCCAATGTGCTTGGTTAGGGTTGGATTGGTATCTACTAACCATTCCAACATCAAAGCACATGTCTGGTCTTGTACACATCGTAGCGTACATAAGACTACCAACTGTATTGGCATAAGGAATCTTGCTCATTAGGTCCTTCTCTTCTTCAGTCTTATAATATAAACTTTGACTTAAGGCCTCACATTTACTGATAGGAGTGTTAAAAGGCTTGCTATTTTACATATTGAATCGTTCAAGTACCTTTTTTATGTAAGTCTTTTGTGAAAGATATAAGAGTTTCTTTGAACGATCTCCTGATACCTTAACTGCAAGAATATATGCGGCTTCACCCATGTCTTTCATTTGAAAGTTGGATGAAAGCCAAGATTTGACTTCAAACTAATACTCCTTATCATTTCCAGCTATAAGTTTGTCATCTACGTATAGTGACATAATTACAAACTTATCATTAGATTGCTTGGTATAAACGTAACGATCTTCATCAATCATAATGAACTCATTTGAAATGATCACATTATGAAAGTGAATATACCTTTGCCTTGAGGATTGTTTAAGGCCATAGATAGACTTCAAAAGTCAACAAACTTATGCTCGTGGCCTTCTTTAACAAAACCCATAGGTTGATCCATATAGAAACCCACATCTAATTCTCTATTAGGAAATGCAGTTTTAAATCCATTTGATGTAATTCTTGGTCTAAGCTTGCAACTATAGCTAAAATTAAGTGAATCGAGGTTAAGCGTACAACAGGTGAGTAATTCGCATCATAGTCGATCCCTTGCTGTAGTGTGTACCCCTTCACAAGTAGTCGAGCCTTATATCTTTCTATTGAGCCATCAGCCATATGCTTTGTCTTGAGAACCCATTTGTTCCTAATGGCTCTTCGACCTTTTAGGAGATCAACCAGTTTCCAAACTTTGTTGCATCTCATAAACTCAAACTCCTCTTCCATTGCCTTAGCCCATTCTCCCTTAGCAGGACAAGAGAGAGCCTCTTCCAAATCTCATAGACTAGTCATGAAAGCTTCTCCACCTTCGATCTCAAATCGTCGATGTGGAATACTTACACACCACTACGTCTTGTTTGAGACTCATCAAGACTCATTTGACTCTCATTTACATTAGTCCTCAATTGACTTTGGTCAATCCTTACTCGACTCCCACTTGGATTAAGATCTAATTGACTCGCTTGACTCCCACTTGGGTTAAGTCTCAATGGACTCCCACTTGGACCAGGACCACTTTCATTCGCACTTTCATTCAGATGAGGTGGTGAAATATGATCATCATTGGGATGAAGAACTAATTCCCCATCCAAATCCCTCCCACTCGAATGAGGTGATTCTATTTGATCCATAATCTCAAATAAGGATAGGTCTTGTCATATCTCTCCCTTCTTAGGAAAATCCTCCTATAAGAATGTAACATCCGTTAATTCAAACTCAGTTGTACTCCAACCATCGTCCTGACCTATTAAGACATATCCATTTGGGAATTCTGAGTATCTTATGAAGATACGTTTCCTCCCCATTGGACCTATTTTTCCATACTTATGGGAGGAAACATGTGCATAAACTACACAACCCCAAGGTCTTAAGATATTTAGGTTTCTCTTACGACCGGTCCATAACTCGTATGGAGTGGTTTCATTTGACTTGGTAGGCACTCTATTGAGACTGTAGGTTGCGATCAATAATGCATCACCCCAAAAAGTGATAGGCAAGTTAGCTTGTGCCATCATTGACATAACCATCTCAAGTAGTGTTCTATTTCTTATCTCTGCAACACCTTTTTGTTGTGGAGTATAGGGAATACTCAACGGATGAATGATTCCATTTTCATCACATCATAACTCCTTGAATTGAGTTGATAGATATTCTCTACCTTGGTCGGTTCTTAAGACTGTAATCTTTCGGTCTAATTGATTCTCAACTAAAGACATATAGTTTTTGAAACAACTCATTACTTCATATTTATGAGAAATCAAGTAGACGTATCCGAACCGAGTGAAGTCGTTTATAAATGTGATGAAGTAGGATGCTCCATGCCTAGCCCTTATATTCATGGGACCACATATATCAAAGTGGATTAAGTGCAAAGGATATTTCGCTCTCGTGCCCGTACCAAATGGCTTCCTTGAAGTCTTTCCTATTAGACAATGCTCACAAGTTGACATTTCAACTTTGCTAATGTCGGCTAATAAACCTTCCTTCGCTAGTCTACTCATTCTATTTAGACCGATGTGACTAAGTCTAGAGTGCCATAAATTCACATTACCCGTATAGTCATGCGAAGTAGACATCATTAAAAACTAATATTACAATCAGAATCATAGATTGCATCTAACACAAAGAATCCATTTTTAACATTGGCTGAGCCGAAATAAGAAGTACCAATACAGAGGTCTACATTATTACAATTGAAGTTCCAACTGAAACCAAATTTAAGCAATACCAATACATATATGATATTCTGACGAATATCAGGAGCAAATAGTACATCATGCATGAGTAAAATTTGGCCACCACACAAGACTAACTTGCATGTGCCAATCCCCTTCACTTCAACCCTTGAGTTATTCCTACATAGTTCCACTTTGCACCGTGCATAATCCGTTAGAAGTCTACGAAGGCTTCACGATCCCTCGCTATGTGGTCAGTGGCACCTGAGTCTACAATCCACAAATGATGAGATTTTGCCAAAAACACTGGGCTAGAAACATAAATTTTAGAAAAATCATAACAAGATACATGCTCAGTACAATTACGAGCAATATGGGCAAACTAGTTGCATTTGAAGCACTTTATCTTGGCCATATCTCTCTTCTTGTTATTCCTTTTCCGACCATGTTGGTAATGCTTAAGTTTCTTGGGAGGCTCTTCATGTTCCTTTCCCTTGCGCCCACGATGCTTGCGCTTGGATCCTCTATGAGAACTGGATCCTACCGCATACACTTCTGTAGTAGGCTTGGAGGCCTCTCTACCTCTAATTCGAGGTGATGCGAAACATCTTCAAGGGTCCTGATGCTCTCATTATAAGTGAGATGCATCTTCATTTGTTCCAATGTATTGAGCAAGGAACGGATGACCGCTTGAACCTGTTATTCATCGGTCAAAGTATGACCTGCATCCTTCAACTCTGTTTTCAAGTTTGACATGTGTCTCATATGCTTCTTCATTGTGTGATCCGGGCACTTCTTGTTTGTGTCAAACTTAATGGTGAGGTGCCTTAGTTTGGTGACTAAAGTGTCTCCAACCTTAGCCTTGAGAGAGGACCATCTGTCCTTCGCAAGGTCATACTTACCAATCTCATGCATAATGCCATCATCCATGCTGCTTAGCAACATTATGCGAGCGATTGAGTTCTTCTTTTTCCAAGAGTCATAGGCCTCACGGTCCCTCTTATGTTGGGCCACGATACCTATTTTAGGCTCTTCCACTATAATGTTTAAGACATCAAGGACATCTTGTTCCTCGAGCACATACTGGAGTTTCATACTCTCCATATCTTGTAATTGTCACCGTTTAAATTTTCTCCTTTGTTAAGTTCATTGACAATGTTCTTAGCAGCATTAAACATTTTGATTACAAATTTCTACAAAGAATGAAACATGAACACCATTAATGTGTAGCATACAAAGTTGAATACTTTAACACCCGTCAAATGGATTAGTTAGACACATTAATAAATCTTGGAATCGGAAAGTTCACTACGTTTTCAATCACCATCACAGATCAAATTAATTTGCCTCTAATCCAAATAACTTGTGTAAAGTAAGCACACAACATAAAAAACATTTTTCGAATTACGTATGGCTATTGCAAAGACCACGAGACCACGCGATGCACCCACAGGTTATTTGACTGTGGGCAGCGCGGCTGTAGAGTCTTTGAATTTAAAACTGTTACGACCTTTAGGCCGACCGATGAAATTAAGGCCCGTATGCACTGGGGAAAAAGCAAACACCTCACTGATCCCCGGTTGGGATACTAGCTGACGCGTGTTCATATTTCGCCTTTTGCACACGCTCTTCATCGTGTTTTCATATGCGTTTCATTCATTCCATGTTGTATATATCACATTTTGGTTCATATTGACTATTGGGTGTATTGTTTGTATTTCAGGTAAATGTCGGCATTTCGGTGTCTTCTGGAGTCAACCTAACATGTCGGACCAAAGCACGCTTATACGACAAAGATCCGATGGCCAAAGATGAGGATTTGAAGTTTTGGAGCTTCAACCGATCGAGTGAACAGATCCACCCGATCGGTTCGTGCACAGTATCAAACCCGAGGAGGAGCACGCAAAGAAGCGAACCCCAACCGATCGATTCAGTGAACGGTTCGGTGTGACAGTGCTCTCTATTTTTTAGTGCCAAATACCACCCGATCGGTTGAGCTTCCCAACCGATCGGTTCATCTCCTAGGATCATTTTGGGAAAGAACTCACCCGACCGGTTGACACTTCAACCGATCGGGTGGCCTTTTCTTCCCCTTTCGTGTACTGCTGCTCATTCATTGAAGATCTGATATCATTCAAGTAGGATTTTGGGTGATCTCTTATTTTTTAATCGTCGACATCGTCGTTAGATTTCCAACGATATGTTGCACGCCCAAATCCGATTTTTCTACATTTTTCTGGAATTATTTTAGCGCAGCTGGGTGCTGAAATTCTGGGTTGTCTGGAATTTGAACTTCAACCGATCGGGTGGGCTATCCAACCGATCGTTTCTACTCATTTTCAGAAGTTTAGTATCTCTGTTTTCTTCCACCCGATCGGTTGAAATTCCAACCGATCGGGTGGCCCTTTTTCAGTAGTTTTAGTAGGTTTTTGGACCCGAACTGTTAGGGTTTTGTGGGGGACTATAAATATAAGATTGTGCATGACTTGTAAGGGGTTCCCCACTATTTTTCAGCAGCTTTCTGCCCCTTTCATGGGAGCCTTAGATTAGGTTAGATTAGGGTTTCTATTTGAATAAATCTTGTAATGGATTGATGGATTCTATTTTTCTCTTATTTCCATTACTTTGTGTTATTTTCAATAAGCTTGATGCTGAATGTTTGTTTGCATTTATTATTGCTTGCTATCATGTTCTTTATCATTGAGTAGTTCTTGATGAACCATAATATGAGTTAGAGTAGGATTGATGCTTGGGATATTTCATTTGACTTGATTGCATGGCAAGTGTTTGATGGAATGTGTCAATGGAGAAGTCTAGCAATCTGAGACCAAACAGTATGGCAATACAATAGATGGAGTTGGGGGTTGGGCTCCGGATGCTTGTCCCGTCAAGATCCGCTTTGATGTATTGCTAGAAATCACATTCGACCTATTTGGCCATTAGGGTTACGCGGGGGCGTTTTATTGTCATTGGCGGGATAAAGACCGCCTTTGACTGTTGGACCAAGGGAAAATAAAACGGGAGTTTGATCCCCTAGCCACAGCTCACACCCCTAGCGTTGACATTGAGTCCTTGCACGTGGGAATGGCTTGGACGAAATGTTGGGAGCTATCATTATGGCCTTAATGCTCTCGGTTGCGGAGGGTGTTGGACATGGGAATGCCCACCGTCCGAAACCGGGTTGACCTAGCGTATCATCCTCGGCACCGACCGGAATATCGGGCCCATGGGGCACTAGGTACCACCTTTTGGGGCAATGTCTCACCCTGGGTCGAGTCAAATGCCAAGTTTCATGAGTGATCTAGCCCGTGTTAGCGGGGAATCATTTCTTGTCTTTTTCATTTCTTTCCTTTATTCCTACACTACCCACTCAAATCATCCGCGTAGCTCTCACACAACCTAGGCGAGGCAGTAGCCTTCAAGCCATCCACCTCCCTATGTTCGATATACCCGTACCCTACACTAACCGTGCACTTGCGGTAAAACGACACTGCGCCCTAATCATAAACTGGGCGCCGGTCATGTGTTTGGCACCGTTGCCAGGGAGGTGTTCGGTTTGATATTAGCTTAGCTTAGGTTCATTAGAATACGCATAACAATATTAAAAAACAAAAAAAGCAAAAAAAAAACAAATACAATAACCAAGAATTTTTCCCCCATAATTATATTATCTTTTTGTTATTCTCTTGTACTATTGACGCTTCTCTCTAGTTTTCTTATTTTTTGTTGTCCATGTATCTTTGCTATTACCATGTGGAGACCAAATTTCGATGCTCAGATGGGAGCATACTATTTTGATCAGAGTGCTTAGATGGGAGAATACTATTTTGATCAGAGTGCTTAGACTGGAGAATGCCTTTTGGATGGGATGCATGCTTCCACGTTGACCACAGATTTTGATCAGAACACTCAGACGGGAGATCACCTTCTTAATGAGATGCTTGCACAACAGATTGAAATGCAAGCCAAGATTGAAAGGGGTGATTTTCTATTGGAATCAGTAAAAAGAGACCTTGAAACCAATGCGCTCATGCCTAAGGCTGCAATGATTTCCAAAGATATCAGTTCTGCTTCTTCCTTTTCTGGGCAAGAATCATCGCCAGTCATATTGCCAAAGCCAGAATGTGCCATCGTTGATCCCACATCCTATGATACAGCTATTGCATATGAAGGGTGGATGGACGAAGAGGCAGTGGGGGAAGCAAAAATTGAATCATATGCGCCGCCAGAGGAGGACACATTTCAGAACTTTCTGGAGGGCCTCTTGGAGTCAGTGAGGTCCACCAGTTCAGTTAGCATTACAGCAGGCGATGCATTTGGGCTAAGCTTTGCAAGTTTTGTTGTGAACCATATCTCGGCTGCAGGAACAATTGAGGAAGACATCCATGTCAGTCTTGATTTTTGGGGAGTAGATTACATTTTTGGATTGCTTGCAGGCATTCTCCTCGACATGACACACCCTCACAAGTTGACACACATGAGCGGCCAGCATCACCATTTCAGAGAGAGCCTACATTGATAGTTGATAAGGAGGCAAAAGAGCACCACACGAAGCCAGAGTTTATGCATACCGGTGAGGAGGATGTGCGTGAGGACGAGGACACCATGACCACATACGAGTGGTCCACTCCACATCCACCTCCACAGCCATCTCTGTCGCTGCTTCTTCCTTGGTCTGTGGTCAACCACGATGATGTCATTTAGGACATCGGACAGATGGTGGAGCATGATCATATCGTCGAGGAGAATGTGCATGAGGGCTTGGATACGATGGTCCACTTCATGGAGCCCGAGTCACGTCTACCTCTACCGTCACTCTCCACTTCTTCTACAGCTGAGCATCTGCTTGAGCATATTGCCCCTATTCAGGGAGATTTTCATACTCACTCTCACTCCACTTTTGAGTCTCGCTTTTCACTTCCTATTTCTTTAGACTCATATATTTTTGACACACCATATCTCTTGCGGGACACAAGATCTACTTCCCTTGAGGTATGCTGTGGTGCATCACCACCTGGAGAGCCACTTCTCATGGAGAGCGAGGATTTGGTCGTCACTAGCACAGAGGATAGCAACCCATTCTCAGGGAGTATTCGTCACCCTTTTATTATTTTTCCATCTTATGTTGACGATTATCTCTGGGATACATTTATTTTGGGAAATGATTTCTTGCCATGGACTAATGCACCTCATCCTTTGCAGGTCATAGGTGGACACCTATTAAGGATGCTTGGAGGTGCATTGCTTGGGTCCATTGGCACACATGGCACAACACTTCTGGCAGAGCCACAGCAGGAGCAGTTAGAGCAGCCACCTGCCCCACTCCAAATTCTGGATCCGCATATGCTCAGGTGTATCCTAATCTAGTAGTGTAAATATTTACCGCTTTCTAGTTTAGATTAGAATAATCTCGTCTCCTCTCATTAGCGATGGGAGCGTATCTAGAGCTTGCTTTTGCATCATAATAACCCAACATGTTGTGCCCTTCTATCATTTCACCCCTATCACCATATCCTTGTTCTTTCGGCACTTTTCTTGGCCCCGTTATCATTTTTCTCCATAAGACCCCTACCACCTCCAAAGGGTGGTAATGCCTGTTTTGCCTATTGTTCACTCTCCCCTTTATCTTTTATGCCCCGTATCGGATTTTCAAATCTTTTGGGCATAGCTTATATTAGCTTGGGGGAGAGTATCACCCATAGTAATTTTTTTGTTATTTTTGATTCATTTTCCCTCCCATTTTATCTTTGCCCTCTCATGAGTGATCTTATTGCATTGAGGGCAATTCAAGCTTTAGCTTGGGGGAGTTGCATTCCATGCATGTTTCCTTTATTTTCTTCCATTTTTCACCCTTTTCATGCATCAAAAAAATTTCCTTTTCATTTTTATGCATCATTCCCATCATGCATTTTTCTTTCTCCATTTCATTCTTGCCTCTTTCTAGAGATGAACCATCAATGATATTTTGCCACTCATGCTTCACTTTTCGCATTTGAGCACCTTTTTCCATCACGCTATTTCTTTGATTATTCAATGCTCATATATGTGTTTTGCCATCTTTTGGGTTTATTTGCTATATTTCGAGATTGTTGGTTGTGATTCTGTTTAAGGCATGCTCCTAGCTATATATCATATTTTAATATGCCCCTCTATTTGAAGTTCCTAGATTTTCACGCTTCATTTCCAAGAAACGGTTATTTTAACATCCTACCCACGTGCTTCTAACTCTTGCATGAAATACTATATGTGTATTCTTATCGCATGTGTTAGCTACCTTTCAAGGGGATTAGGATAACCACACCTTGTTCCGTGCTTTAATTCATGGAGGATTTTCTTGCCATGCTTGGATTTCTCAAAAATTCTCTTTTGTTTTACTTTGTACATTCCCCCTCGTCGTGCATCGTTCTCCCATTTGGGGGAGTGCACACTTTTCATTTTCCACAAAAAAACATTACCCAAATAAACACTTTAGTACATATTTTTGTATAATGGTCCTTCGGGGTTCTTCGTAACCCGACGCTCTAAAGCCATCCAGCTTAGCATGCGTAGGCCGCCCTTGCATTCCATTGCGATTCTACAAGTTTGCAAGACAAAAATATAAAATCAAATTAAAAACAACAAAAACAAACCAAAAACCAAAAATATGTATATATGCCACATTCTCCCCTTTTCCCTCGCTCTCCACATCTCCTATATTTGAGAGCACCAATGTATATAGGAAAGGCGAGAGTTTGTACAAAGTGATCTTTTCACATCTTCTCCATCCCCTTTCGAAAATACAAGCAAGGCATGAAAGTGTTTCAAAAATAAAAAACGACAAGTGTGTGTGGTGATTCCTTACATCCTAGAGATTTATAGTTATTCCCATGATTCATATCTATTCTTTCTTACTTCTTCATGCATGTCTGGGTATCTCGTATTCACCGTTTGGAAGATTTGATATGAATTTTGAGCTTCCTCATATTTGGGCATATTATCTACTATAACATGCTATGATAGCTATGCCTTTGCCAATGTCACGCTTCTATCTCTTTTGTGCTCTATTGATATGAACCCATGATGCTATATTATGAGATTGAATTCTTGATTTAGATTGTGATATGCTTTTTCCTTGTGCTTAATTGTGTTGGTGATTACATTTGTGGTTTGGAGAGGGTGATCAAGGATTCTTCGCTTTCCTTTCTCTCACACCTGATCTTCATTCCAACTCGTCTTCCTTGGGACGAGGAAGAGTTTAGCTTGGGGCTTGACTCGTGTTCATATTTCACCTTTTGCATACACTCTTCATCGTGTTTTCATATGCTTTTCATCTCACATTTTGGTTCATATTGACTATTGGGTGTATTGTTTGTATTTCAGGTAAATGTCGGTATTTCGGTGTCTTTTGGAGTCAACCTAACATGTCAGGACCAAAGCTCGCTTATACGACAAAGATCCGATGGCCAAAGATGAGGATTTGAAGTTTTGGAGCTTCAACCGATCGGGAGGACAAATCCACCCGATCGGTTCATGCACCGTATCAGACCCGAGGAGGAGCAAGCAAAGAAGCAAACCCCCAACCGATTGGTTCAGTGATCGGTTGGGTGTGACAGTGCTCTCTGTTTTTTAGTGCCAAAGACCACCCGATCGGTTGAGCTTTCCAACCAATCGGGTCATTTCCTCAGATCATTTTGGGGAAGAACTCACCCGACCGGTTGACACTTCAACCGATCGGGTGGCCTTTTCTTCCCCTTTTGTGTACTGCTACTCATTCATTGCAGATCTGCTATCATTCCAGTGGGAGTTTGGGTGATCTCTTATTTTTATAGTGTTGGCATCGTCGTTAGCCTTCCAACGATAGGTCGCATTACCAAATCCAATTTTTCTAAATTTTTCTGGAATTTTTTGAGCGTAGCTGGGTGCTGAAATTCTGGGCTGTCTGGAATTTGAACTTCAACCGATCAGGTGGGCTATCCAACCGAACGGTTCTGCTCATTTTTAGAAGCTTAGTATCTGTGTTTTCTTCCACCCGATTGGTTGAACTTCCAACCAATCGGGTGGCCCTTTTTCAGCAGTTTTAGTGGGTTTTTGGACCCGAACTGTTAGGGTTTTATGGGGGCCTATACATAAAAGATTGTGCACGACTTGTAAGGGGTTCCCCGCTATTTTTCAATAGCTTTCTGCCCCTTTCATGGGAGCCTTAGATTAGGTTAGATTACTGGTTTCCATTTGAATAAATCTTGTAATGGATTGATGGATTCTAATGCAAGATAAGTATTTTTCTCTTATTTCCATTGCTTTGTGTTATTTTCAATAACCTTGATGATGAATGTTTATTTGCACATGGGAATGGCTTGGACGAAATGTTGGGAGCTATCATTGTGGCCTTAATGCTCTCGGTTGCGGAGGGTGTTGGACATGGGAATGCCCACCGTCCGAAACCGGGTTGACCTAGCGTATCATCCTGGGCACCGACCGGAACATCGGGCCCATGAGGCACTAGGTACCACCTTTTTGGGCAATGTCTCACCCTGGGTCGAGTCGAATGCCAAGTTTCATGAGTGCTCTAGCCTGTGTTAGCGGGGATTCATTTCTTGTCTTTTTCATTTCTTTCCTTTATTCCTACAGTATCCACTCATATCATCCGTGTAGCTCTCACACAACCTAGGCGAGGCTAGTAGCCTTCAAGCCATCCACCTCCATGTGTTCGATATACCCGCACCCTACACTAACCGTGCACTTGCGGTAAAACGACACCACGCCTTAATCATAAACATGGCACCGGTCACTTGCCCGAGCAGAAGATCGACTCGATCCAGGGAAGCTCGCCTTTCCCCACCACTAGCTCGCGTCCAAGGTCAACCAGAGATGCTCGCCCGTCCGACCGTCATGCTCGCCACGCCGAGGATAAGCTCGCCTACCCTCCCACAAGAAGCACCGTCTGTGAGGAGCCGAGCTTAGTCACCAAGCTTGGCCCACCCCCGAGGACGGCCAGACATAAATATCTCTGACAAGGTGACGTAGGCTCACCTCCCCTCCGTTAATGCCAGAGGTTAAGGGCGAGAACTAACGGCCACCCCTCACGTCTCATTAATGCACCCGACACCATTAATGCAGAAAATATCCATGACACGGCTCGCCAGCCTATCGCTTCACCACTCGAGTGCCAGCTGGGTTGATTCGACAGCTGATAAGATGGCGAACAACCACCTCTCAGCCCTATAAATACCCCCCTCATGCCTACATAGAGGGGGTTGGTCAGTTAAAACCTCTAACTTATTCTCATATTAAAGGTCAGATATCTTCCATATATTTACGCCTTCCTCATAAGCTCGACACACTTCGTCGATCTGTCTTAAGATTGTCAAGCGTGCCTGATGCCTAGATTTCACGTCACTTACTGACTTAAGCATCGGAGAGGCTACGGGATGACAGCCAACCCCGCATTTCTGACAAGTTTTCTATTCTCGCGGGAAGCTCGCCTCGGCTACTGGGAGAGGACGACCTTCAGCGACCTCCAGGCGACCATGGATCCTTTACCTCTGAAACAAGTTTCGAGTCATGCTAACCTCTCCATTACCCAAAAAAATTGTAATCATTGTACCCGTGATTCCCAATAACAAATAAATATCATTGTTAGCATATCTGACTCATAACAATTGGCGTCGTATGTGGGAACAAGGGTTACACCCATGTCAGGTTCCACACGTCCTCACTGCAATTCTCACCATGGCAAGTCGCCCGACGTCACACCCCCTTCGCCTCTGAGGAGGCCGGGTCGACTTGAGACCATCATTAATGACACTCTGAGGCGGTCCTTGGCCGAAGAGCACCGTTCTCCTCGAAGGACTCCTCCAGTGAATCAACCCCTTGGGGGGTCGGTCACGGTCATTCTAGATAAGGCTCTCGGCACCTACAAGAGCTTTCAGAACTTTACCAAGATGATGGATGATTTGTGTTGAATATTGCATATTTAACCCCCATTTAGCCCTATGTTGTGCTCATATTATGCTCAATTGGTTCCTAATACGTTCGTATTTTGTATATCATTATTTATTAGAGCAAACCATTGATTTGTGCATAAAGTCTGAATTTTAGTGAGTATTTTTGCTTTTTTATATTTTTCATGGCTTGGTCTCGATATCATGATTCCAACGACTATTTATTTGTATTTTTCTGAGATCTATGCTAATTACTGTGTATTTTTGAATGCAGAATACCATTTAATTGGAGAAATACGCACGAAATACGGTCGTAAATACGAATATACACGCTGAAATACGTTCTGTATGTGCCCGCACGCATCTTGGCGGCCATGTGGAGCAAGCACAGCCTTTCCCGCTCGGATCCGACGATCCAGACGCAACGGAGACGCGGCTTTCTACGAGCCGTGGGATTAAGATCCAACGGTCTACGTTGGCCCCGCAACTTGAAAGCGGAGGGGACACGCGGCAACACAATATTAAATCCCGCTCTCGAACGGACGGCCGGATGCGATCCTGAGGGCTGAGCAGCAGCTGAAATAATCGGGCGACATGGCCAAATCTGAGCCATTGCATGCTAGATCCGACGGCCTCAATGAACCGATGTATATGCAAAGCAGCAGAGACTCCCGAGCGACGTGGCGAAGGTTTGTGCGTACGATGGCGATCGAACAGCTGGAAATCACCCCGCATTTTGACAAACGATTTGAGCGAAGGGTTTTAATAGGGACGATGTGGCGAAATGAAAACCGTTCGATCTTTCGATCGGACGGTCAGAAGTATTCCGAGCTGTATTCGAAAATGAAGCGGATCCAAATCAGCGAGCTCGGATGCAGCGAACCCGTGGACACGTGGCGGGATCTTGTTAGATCCTGCCCAGATCGAACGGCGCACATTTGCAGCGGCCAGCGGTTTGGGTTGAGCGTGAATTGGGTGCGGTTTTGACGTCCCCGCGTGTGTGTGGGCATGCAAGTGTTGCATGTGTGCAATATATGATTGGGGGCGTTAGATTTAAATATTTATAACCGCAAGCGCACGGTGTTGTAGTGTGGCTTGGGGGTCGAACTCAGGGAGGTGTGGTTGTGCTTGTGTCAGAAAGGACCGGATTCACCCTATGGGTGAGCTAGCCCGAATCGGATGATGGTTTGTCACAGAAAATAGAATACGAGGGATAAACAATATAAAGGGAAACCCGGGACTTTGGTTTCCACCCTATTGTGCGATTCTCGCCAATGCAGCCTACGGGTAGGATAACGATCGGAATTAGGGTCTAATGGTGAGACGTTGCCTCTAAGAGTGATACCGGCGTCCCATGGGCCCGATATTCCGGTCGGTGCCCAGGATGATACACCGGACTACCCGGGTTCGGTCAGTGGGCATTCCCATGTCCATTAACATTGACCGACTCCGGGAGCACTAAGCTCGCAACGATAACTCCCAACATCTCATCCTACCGCTCCCGCGCGCTAGGATTCGACGTCTATGCTAAGGGCATGAGCTACGGCTAGGGAGTCAACCGCCAAGTTTATTCCCCCTTAGCCCAACGGTCAAAGGCGGTCTTTTTCCCGTCGATGACAATGAAACACCCCGCGTAACCGATAGATTCCTAATCCCTATCGATTTCCTAGTTCTATGGACGCATCGGGGAGAACCCACGAAGGGGTTTCCACCAAAATCCCAGATTTGGGAACTACTCTCACATATTTACTAAAAAGCAATATAAATGAAAATCGACCGTTAAAAGCATGATCAGGCGATTGAAAAGTAGTAAGAGCAATGCAAATAACACTATATTAAAGTTTTGTAAAGATCAGACAACTTACAAATATCTAGAAAATTACAGCCGTCAAGAGAGAGAGAGAGAAAAAACAGTAAAAATAACAACTCTTGTTTTCTGGAAACCTAGGGTCCCTATTTATAGAAAATGACATCACCCGATCGGGTGAAGAATCACCCATCGGGTGACCTACTGTGAACTTCGACAGTAATCTTCAAAACTTCACCCGGTCAGGTAACACGGTCGGTTGGCGGAAGCTGCTCGTCGTTTGGATCTTGAGCGTCGTCGGGTGAACCGATCGGTTGAAAGATCACCCGATCGGTTGGAATTGTTGCCCAAAAAGACAGAGACTTCGGAAGTTTTGGCACGGTCAACCGGCCGTCGGGTGAGCTCTCCGGGTCATCTTCTTCGGGGAAATGGCTACAAGTGAACCGATCGGGTGAAGATCACCCGATCGGTTGAGTTTCAGCTCCAATTTCCAGAGAGAACAGACGGGTTGGACCGGTCGATGACCCGGTCGGTTGATACATTCGTTGCTTCAGCGGCTGACCGGGTCGTGCACACATGCATCACCCCGATCGGTTGGCCTATCCAGCCGATTGGGTGGGGGCTGAAAGATGGCGATCTTCGTCGTTTGACCCCCTGGATCACGCGTGACTCCTCCCGTTGCTCCGGGGACTCATGATATCGTCATTTTATGTCCTCTACGCCGGTAAACTCCTGCAATCATATAAAAACACAAAAAGTGAAAGAAAACAAGAAAATACAAGAAAACGATACAAGACGGTGGAAAATAGCGGAAAAACACAAAAGAAGACGTGCGTGAATATATAAAATATAAACGCACGTCAAAATCCCCCAAGCCGAACCCTTCCTCCTCCTCGAGGAAGACGAGCGAGAGTAGGAGCTCGGAGGGAGAAAATAGAGAGAAAGGGAGAAAGAAGAGGACTCTACATCCTAAATCGCCCGTCAGGGCCAACAAAACCAAAAATGACACACCAATCAAGCAAACACCAAATCACATCACTAAACCGAGGAATACGAGTCCAGACATGTGTCGTGGGCCCACGCCGTGAAGCGCGAGTGAGTGTGGTCACGTGCTAGCAGACGGTGTCGCTATCTACGTTGTGCTATAAGCTCCATATACTCAAATCCAAGTAATGACCAAAATATCGATTTGATTCGAAATAAGCGGTGAATATATAGCTCAAGCATGCATGAGAAGAGTATGAGAATAAAAACGCATCATGTGTCGGGGACTCCACAGCTAGGGACACGGGCATTGCCTCACTATTGCCTAGATAATAGCTAGAAATTCCCTATTCCAAGTGTTTTCGAAAGCGATGGGGGTTAAGATGATGTGGAGTAGAATACTCGGTGCAAATTCTCGCCTTCCCTTTATTCCCGATAGGTAGGGAAATATTAACACACATTTTTTGGGTTTTGGATATACGTATTTTTTGGATTTTTTTCTTTTCTTTTCTCTTTTCTTTTCTTTTTGGTTTTTCTTTTCTCTCCTCTTTTTTGGATTTTTTTTGGATTTTTGGGTATAAACACGTGTGTACTCTCCCAAGTGGGAGAACGGTACACGACGAGGGGATTTGCACCAATTAAAAATAAAAAAGAAGTCGGATTCTAAACACTTGGGCAAGGGAGATATTTCGCTAACCAGAGCATAGGCTAAAATGGGTTATCCTGGTCCTAACTGTGGAATCCCGACACATGCGAAATGATGCATACGATATATATATATTCATGCATACAGAAGCAGATAGGAGAAGCAAATACCACATATTCAAATCGAAGCATGATAATCTAGGGGTCATTCCTGGACAGGTATATAACACAAAATCACAAAGTAGAAGCACACCAAACAGTTAGGCACGACACACAACTCATATAAAAGCTAAGTGGACCCACGAAGCATGAAATGCAATAGGACTCGGCTTCCTAGGGCTAGTGAATGTGATTATCGAAGCCATGCTAGGTGTGTGTGTGATTTTTGTGGCAATTCATCATAGGGTTCATCTCTAGGAGAAAGAGATAAAAAGAAGAAAAGAAAAAGAAAAAGAAAAAGACGGAGAAAAACGACTCAAAAACGAAGAAAAAGACGCAAATGACGCACAAAGTGCGACTCCCCCAAGCTAAAGCTTGCATTGCCCTCAATGCAATAAAAGTAAATACGGGAGGGCAATGAAAATGGGGGGGTGCGCACCGACACAAAAAGACATGAAAAACAAGGAAAACACACAAACGAAACTGAAAAGAAGAATAAATGTAAAAATCACACCACACGACATATAAACGAAAAAAAGAAAAGTAGAAAATCATACGACACAACATATAAAACAAACACATAAAGAAAACATGACATGACAGCACACAGAAAAATTTGACTTCCCCCAAGCTAGACGTGACAAAGCTAGCGAGATGATGTGATCATGAATATGCAGAGATAAGCAACGGGGAGGTCAGAAAACAAAACGAAATCAAAAAGCAGGAGAGGAAACATCATCGTCCTCCTCGGTGGAAGAAGCGGGGGATGCGGTGTGGGCGGGCGAGGTGACAGGTGTGCGGAGAAGTGGAGAAAGTGGTCGAGGTGATGGATCGGTGAGTGTGGAGGAAGTGTGGACGATGGGTGGTGGGGAGGTGATGACGGTGAGTGGGAGTGAAATGGCGACCAATGTGGTGGTGGGTGGTGGAGGTACGTGGGTAGGTGAGGATGAAGGGGGGATGGGGGTAGGTGAGGATAGTGGAGGGAGTGATCGAGAACGCACCTGTAATTTCTTGCGGTACACGTATGGAGTGACGGAAGTGGAGGGTAGTGTAGCTGTGGGGGCGACAGTGGAGGGAATGGAAACGGTGGGAGTAGATGAAGTAGTAGGGATGGAAGTAGTGATAGGTGGGGATGGTCGCCTAGGGGGTGATGGTGGAGGTGAAGAATGTAATGCGGGAGGTGAAAATCGTCGAGGCGGTGAAGGTGGGGGTGAGGGGTGTGGTGTGGGAGGGGGTGGTCTGTGGACGTGAGTGAGAAGGCGGAGGATGGTGGCCATGTTCCTCTCAAGTGCGAGGAAGCTTGGGTGAGAGAAAATCGAAGGGGGTGGGTCCGAGGGGGTGGAGGATGCAATGACAGCACGAAGCGAAGCCAACTCAGTCTCGAGAGCGAGACGAGCGGAGTGGCTCGACGAAAGGAGGAGGAGGTGGTAGTGCGGATAGGAGAGGTGGTGACAGTGGTGATCGGGACAGAAGCTGGGATGACATGACTAGGACCAGCCCAGGGTCATCACGGTGCACATGGATGTCCTGCTCGCCTAAGTGGGCGACAGGGGAAGGTGGTCTAGGTGTGCCTGGGATGAATGGAAGGCGCAACCCCTCAAGAAACTCAGGATCAGGCGGGAAGGTCCAGTCTGCCACAAGATGGATGGTCATACGAGCGGGGTTGGGTAGAATGGTGTAGGGAGCTGGGCGGTGGCCGTAGTGGAAGGTGAAACGGCCATCGGGGCGGGGCTTAATCATGTGAATATGCTGCGGGACGTCGAGATCTAGACGTGAGGGTCCTGCTGCAGTGGTAAGATCTCGGGGGGATGACAATATTATACCTGGGAGCAGACGCTATGATCGTTATAAGGCCCCTGCAACAAAGCTTGCCCTTGCCAGCTCGGCTAATCTCAATAAGCTTTTGAATAAGCCATTCGCCGGCATGGACAGGAATGGTAGGGGCCCTAAAAGAAATCTCGTCATCCCCGCAGACAAAGGGGAAGGTCATGGCCCATAGAATGAATAGATCAGGGATGGTCACGGTACCTGACTCATCCCTGGGGAAAAACGTGCAAGAAATGATACGGTGGGCTAGACGGAAGACGGGGTGAATGATGGAGGAGGCCTTGGCCTTACCTCGGGGGTAGCGAGGGTGCAGGGTGAGGCGGAACCAAAACTGATCGACGTCAAACTCGGGGGGATACCCGTAAGAACGTATAGCGTCGTTCCCCAGGATGGGAAAACCAAAGATGTCATTGATGGTGTCCAGATGGGTGCGAATGGTTCTATTGAGGACCCTAAAGATGGCGATCGACCCCGACTCACGGACAAGTGTGGATAAGAATTCGAGTGTGAGGGAGGGGTAGGACACCGCCGAGGCGTTTAGGAAAGCCAACCAACCTAAGTTTGTGAAGAGGATCTCGACCTCGATGAATACACCGAGATCGATAAGCGATTGGGTGTGGGCAAACTTGGTCGATATATGCCCCCGAGCATCAAGCCTATGGTAAAAGTCTTTGTGCTCCTGGTTCCTAAAGTGGTAGCCATGCGGGCCCATCAGTGGGTCCTTAACTGGGACGACAGGTTGGGGTTGGGGTTGGGGCTGTGCAGGTTGTGCGGGAGGAGGGTGTGTGTGTGGTGGACGTGTAGTTTTGCGTCTCTTGCGAGACGACCCCTCCTCTCGCATGATAGCCTTACCCTTATCCTTATCCTTAGCCATGTGATAGTGTGTGTGTGAGAGTGAATGCGAAATGCGATGAATGCACACTAACACAAGCGATCGAGCAAATCCAAATTTTAGGGCAAAATATGAAATCAAGCTAAGAAGCGAAGTTACCCAAGCGAGATGAAGATCCTTGCTCGTAGAGGTCCCAACGCAACGCAACGGGATGAAGTGTGAAGCCGCGACAACTGCTTTCAGCAAATTTCGAAAATGGGTGGGGGATGGGTGAAAATTAGGGCTTTGATGCGGGTGAAATCAAAGAGAGAGGGAGAGAGATCGATGGAGAGATGGAGAAAGTGAGTTGATGGATCGATTGAGAGGGTTGTGTGACTGGTTGAAGGAGAAACGAGGTCGGG
This sequence comes from Scilla litardierei, assembly GCA_030789695.1. Classification (NCBI taxonomy): domain Eukaryota; kingdom Viridiplantae; phylum Streptophyta; class Magnoliopsida; order Asparagales; family Asparagaceae; genus Scilla; species Scilla litardierei. The sequence continues at coordinate 72,908,338 of CM061134.1, read as the reverse complement.
CGAGGGAGGGGAAGTTGAAACGGCGAGAGAGAAACGAGATCGGGCGAGGGAGATGAACGGGTGGGGGCACTGGGTTTATATAGGGTTTAAGTCGAACCGATCGGGTGAAATGTCACCCGATCGGTTGACTTTTAGGTCGAAAAATTTGCCCAAAAGAGGCTACAGGCGACCTGATCGGTTGAGAACTCAACCGATCGGGTGGCCGCTTCACACTTTTTCCCAAAAGTTTAGTACAGCTCACCCAGTCATTCACACGACCATGCTTTGCATCAACAGATCGGTTGATCAATTCCTAAAATTCCCGAGACTTCGGCCGTTCCCAATCGGTCTGCCACCTGGTCACGCAATGCTTCACCCGACCGGTTCGCATGGAGAGCAGATATGGCCATTGTCTGATACGTCTCACCCGATCGGTTGAATAACCATCCGATCGGGTGAGGCCTTGTTTCCTGCAAAAATTTACGAATGGCCTTAGTTCCTCGATGGATGATCCTGCGGTTGAATTTAATTATTAAAATGGAAAAAATAAAGATAATAAAAATCCTAAAAACGAAGATAAAAGTTTAGAGCATGGGTTGCCTCCCATGAAGCGCTTTTGTTTAACGTCGTTTGCTCGACGCCCGTAGATGATATTCAAGGCGGACGGGGGTGATGCCCTAAGATCGGCATCGCTTCAGATCCAGAATTAGCGACCATCGGTGTCGTCAGCGGTGACAAGAAAACTTGCTCGACGACTCTCCCTCCGTTGACGGAATCCGGAGGCTTCTCTCTTAAATTGGCGTTTACCGCCACTCGCCTCAGGATTCGGATCTCGTCACCGGTGAGCCCCATGGGCTCTTTCCCTTTCCTCCTCATCGGAGGAGCCTTTTGAAATTCGGGAGGGACCGTATGTGCCGCATCTGCTTTCCCAGAGACATCATCTTTCTTCAGGCCGACTGGTTCTTCTAAGTCCCCGAAGCTATCGGGGGGATTTCTTGAAAGAATTTCCCAGGAGCTTTCCTCCACAGCTCTCTCTTCTTCTAACTCCAGCACATTGCGTCTTGGATCATCCGGGGGATCGCGGTGCTTCATTGACAACCCCAAGTCAAATTTGACCTTTTCGTTGCTGACGTTAAGGGAAAGCTTCCCATTCTTCACATCTATCAAAACACCGGCAGTGGCCATGAAAGGCCGTCCAAGAATGATGGGGGTGTGCACATCTTCAGGCATGTCCATGACGACGAAGTCCACTGGAACATGCTCCCCACTTACGTTGACAGGGAGGTCATCTACAACACCCACCGGATATTTGACCGATCGGTCTACAAGCTGTAAGGTCATACCGGTGGGCTCCAAGTCGCACATCCTATCCTCTTATACAGCGACAGGGGCATCAAACTGATGCTCGCCCCAAGATCGACGAGCGCACGATGGATCTTTACCTCCCCGATCACACAAGGGATAGAGAAACTCTTCGGGTCTTTAAGCTTAGGCGGATTTGCTCTCTGAATGAGAGCGCTGCATTCCACCGTCAATACGACCATCTCCTTTTTGGACCCTCTTATCACTAAATCCTTTAGAAATTTGGCGTAGGAAGGAATCGTCTCGATAGCTTCGAGGAACGAGATTTGCAAGCTTAGATCCTTGACCATGGCAAAGAATTTGCCATACTTTTCATCTATCTTGGCTTGGGCTAGCCGTTGTGGAAAAGGCACAACGGGGTTGAACACTTTTAGGCTCCCTTCCTTGTTTTTCTTCTTCTCCTCTTTAGGGACTCCCTTCGGAGTCGTTGGCTTTGGCGACGAAGCACCGTTGTCTTTCGCTATTTCACTTGGTCGCTCTACGACCAACGGTGCTTCCGGTTCCTTTAGGGGCACTCTTATGGGGATTTGTGTTCTGCTCCTTAACATGATAGCGGATACATTCAAATGCTCGTGCGTGAGTGCCAAAGTTTGGTTTGCTCCCCTCGGGTTCACTTCGGGTTGTGGCGGCAATAGATTTTGCGACCTTGAAAGATTCACCACTTGTAACCCCAGCTGGGTCACTTGGTCCATGAGAGCCCTCTGCCCCATTTCCAGCTTCAGATTTATCTTCTCCTGGTTGGTTATGTATTGAGTCAAGATGGACTCAACCGGAGAGATGGCCCTCCGCTGACCAAATTGCTGCTGCTGCTGAATGGGCTGCTGATTCCTGGAAGCATATTGCTGATACTGTTGTGGGGGCTGCTGCTGCTGAAACTGCTGTTGTTGAGGCCTAGCCGGCTGATATATTTGTTATTGCTGCTGCTGAGGCGGTGGCTGCTGATACGGTGCCCGGTAGCTAAGGTTGGGATGATTCTGGTTGTTTGGAGAGTAGGCCAGGTTGGAGCTAGTCAGTGGTGGGTACGGTGCATTTCCCATAGGATTGTAGAATAGTGCGCTCGCTTGGTCCAATGGTGGTGAGATGTCACCACCCTCGAAGTCCCCCAAGACTTCTGTTTCCACCGCCGCAATATGTTGCGTACCGGCACCACCGGCTCCTACCATCAATGTGGAGATCTGGGTCGACAGCAAGTCAAACTTGCTGGATAATTTGTCGACGTCCTCGACCCTGTGGATGCCCCCAGATCTAGGTGTGGCTCTCTCGTCACACCACCGCTCATTGTTCGATGCCATATTTTCTAGTATGCTCCCGGTATCTTCTTCGCTTCTGGACATGAAGGACCCACCAGCCGCGGTGTCAATCGATGATTTCAAATCATCCCTCAATCCGTTGTAGAACAGATTAATTATCTGACACTTAGGAAGCTCGTGATGAGGGCATCTTTGCTGCATCTCTTTAAATCTTGTCCAAGCTTCATGCAGGGACTCGTGGCTGGCTTGGGAGAAGGAGGAGATCTCACTCCTCAGCTTCATGGTCTTCCTCGGAGGAAAGAAGTTTGTCAGAAAAGCGTTTGAAAGCTTCTCCCAAGTGTTGAATGTATTTGGGTCCTTCCCCCTAAGCCATAGCTTGGCCTTATCCCGCAGAGAGAAGGGGAATAGCTTCAGACGGATTGCCTCAGTTGTGACACCATTTATCAAGAAGGTGTCACATTTCTTCAAGAAGGAGTCCAAATGTTCGATGGGGCTCTCCATGGGTGCCCCCGATAATTGATCCTGCTGGATCCACGTCACCAAAGACGGCTTAAGCTCGAAGCTTTGCGCAGTAATAGCAGGAGGACGGATGGCGGAGGTGGACTCAATGGATGGCATCGAGTACTCCAGCAGAGACTTGTGAGGTGGGGTGTTCTCCCCCATATCTTCGGGCTCTTCTCTTCTTCGCTTCTCTGCGGCTAAATGCCTTAGGGTGACGTTTATCTCCGGATCAACAGTAATCAAGTCGTCAAGACTCCTTGAACTCCTGCGCATGAAAAACAACAAACACATGTGAAGCGAAAAATGGGAAAGATAAAGATAAAATATAAAACAAAAATAAGAAAATAAAAACGAAAAAGAAGAATGCAAAAATTATCGCGAGATAGAGATGTGAGCTAGACTCAAGGGTTCATTAAATCCTAGAAGAACAAGCATGTTACCTCCCCGGCAACGGCACCATAAAGCTTGATGTCCCCCGCGTTTGTGTGGGCATGCAAGTGTGGCATGTGTGCAATATATGATTGGGGGCGTTAGATTTAAATATTTATAACCGCAAGCGCACGGTGTTATAGTGTGGCTTGGGGGGTCAAACTCAGGGAGGCGTGGTTGTGCTTGTGTCAGAAAGGACCGGATTCACCCCATGGGTGAGCTAGACCGAATCGGATGATGGTTTATCATAGAAAATAGAATGCGAGGGATAAACAATATAAAGGGAAACCCGGGACTTCGGTTTCCACTCTATCGTGTGATTCTCGCCAATGCAGCCTACGGGTAGGATAACGATCGGAATTAGGGTCTAATGGTAAGACGTTGCCTCTAAGAGTGATACCGGTGTCCCATGGGCCCGATATTCTGGTCGGTGCCCAGGATGATACACTAGACTATCCGGGTTCGGTCAGTGGGCATTCCCATGTCCATTAACACTGACCGACTCCGGGAGCACTAAGCTCGCAACGATAACTCCCAACATCTCATCCTACCACTCCCGCGCGCTAGGATTCGACGTCTACGCTAAGGGCGTGAGCTATGGCTAGGGAGTCAACCGCCAAGTTTATTCCCCCTTGGCACAACGGTCAAAGGCGGTCTTTTTCCAGCCGATGAAAATGAAACACCCCGCGTAACCGATAGATTCCTAATCCCTATTGATTTCCTAGTCCTATGGACGCATCGGGGAGAACCCACGAAGGGGTTTCCACCAAAATCCCAGATTTGGGACCTACTCACACATATTTACTAAAAAGCAATCTAAATGAAAATCGACCGTTAAAAGCATGATCAGGAGATTAAAAAGTAGTAAGAGCAATGCAAATAACACAATATTAAAGTTTTGTGAAGATCAGACAACTTACAAATATCTAGAAAATTACAGCCTTCAAGAGAGAGAAAAAACAGTAAAAATAACAACTCTCATTTTCTGGAAACCTAGGGTCCCTATTTATAGAAAACGACATCACCCGATCGGGTGAAGAATCACCCGATCGGGTGACCTACTGCGAACTTCGGCAGTAATCTTCAAAACTTCACCCGGTCAGGTGACACGGCCGGTTGGCGGAAGCTGCTCGTCGTTTGGATCTTGAGCGTCGTCGGGTGAACCGATCGGTTGAAAGATCACCCGATCGGTTGGAATTGTTGCCCAAAAAGATAGAGACTTCGGAAGTTTTGGCACGGTCAGCCGGCCGTCGGGTGAGCTCTTCGGGTCATCTTCTTCGGGGAAACGGCTACAGGTGAACCGATTGGGTGAAGATCACCCGATCGGTTGAGTTTCAACTCCAATTTCCAGAGAGAACAGACTGGTTGAACCGGTCGGCGACCCGGTAGGTTGATACATTCGTTGCTTCAGCGGCTGACCGGGTCGTGCACGCGTGCATCACCCGATCAGTTGGCCTATCCAACCGATCGGGTGGGGGGCTGAAAGAGGGCGATCTTCGTCGTTTGACCCCTGGATCACGCGTGACTCCTCCCGTTGCTCCGGAGACTCATGATATCTTCGTTTTATGTCCACTACGCCGGCAAACTCCTGCAATCATACAAAAACACGAAAAAGTGAAAGAAAACAAGAAAATACAAGAAAACGAATACAAGACGGCGGAAAATAGCGGAAAAACACAAAAGAAGACGTGCATGAATATATATAATATAAACGCACGTCAGGTTTTGGGACCCGTTAGCACATTAAAACCCGCAAATGTTCCTATTTAAGTGTATTCTAGGGTTTTTGAGCGTATTCTTGACGTATTTGGGCGATTTTGAAGCCGATTTTTGCAGAATTTCCCTAAGATTATAGAGAGCAACCTGAGGGAATTTTTAGAGGCTTTTTAAAGGAAGAAGAAGGGTTTTCTTAGGCTAAAAGAGAGCGTATTTGGTGATATCTCTTGAACTCTATTGCGTATTTTCAATTCTAGTTACTTTTATTCATTAGAACCATGTTTATTGTGATGAAATCCTTGATTATTTTCAGTATGTGTGGCTAAATTATTATTGTGCATGGTATGGTGTAGTTAGGGGACATGATGCGTATTTATTTGGTTGAATTGTCACGCTAAAATTGTTAACGTTGATAAAGTTGTAGTCTTTAGTTTAAAATCTCCTCTTCATCTTCCAAAAGAACGTGATTGAGTTGATGATCACCCCACAAGGGTGAGTTTTGATCTCCCCAAAAGGGAGTTTCATATCTTATATTCGAAAGATTATAACTTTAGCAACAATCGTGTTCAATATTGTGCTTTAATCCCCACAAGGGTATTTTCCGATGCATTTCTCTCAAAAAGAGGTTTCATTGAGTTATCGTTAATCAACCAAGTTAATATAAATCATGGACCCTAACAAACCCATATCATGTGCATACCTGTCATTGATATTTTCATACACGAAACATTCTTTTGCTCGTATTAAAAGAACCACAATCAAAACACATTCAAACCATTGTCATTAAAAGTGGTTGGTCTCTTTACGTTGAATTTCTATTTGATTTAAGCTTTGTGGTTGCAACAGATTTTCTCCCGAGGATTCGACATCTGGACTCCCAGATATATATTACTTGCACGGACTCTTTCGCTTGAGAGACACACATTTTTGGGCTAAGCAGCGGAGTAGTGGACCGTTGCCCGAAAAGCAGGAACATCTCGGGCAGAAGGCCCTCCGAGCTCCGCAACGTGAGGAGAGACCTCCTCCCCCAATTTAATGAGGAAGCAGCAGCACAACAGAGGCGGTTTGAAGAGGTGAAAGCAGCCGCTCTGCAGTGGAGGATCAATAGGGAGGAGGAGGCCTCTCATCAGAGGCGACTATAGGAGGTAGCGTCCATTCGATGGCTTCGCCTCCTCGATGCTGAAAGGGAGAGGCTTCAAGAGGGGAGCCATGGAGTCCCCCTGGCATCGGCCTTGATGGTGCAGAGGAACGTCATGCTGGACCATCCTGTGGAAAGCTATCGTCGCGGGAGATCGCCTAGCCCGAGGTGAGGAGGGCGAAAATTTAGTAGCAGGAGCCCCCCGACAAGATCGCTGCTCTCCTAGGCATGGAGACGGGCGGCGGCCACAGTTCTACCCCTCAGGAGAGGGAGAAATGCCTCTGAGGCCGAGGTGACTCATCCGACGGTTCCAACCAGCGGTGGGAGCATCGGAGCGAAGGAACATTCCTCGAAGGTCACCGACAAATCCCCCATGCCCCGAAGAAGCCAATCCGATGACCCAAAGGGTGATCTCAACCCCGATACCCTGTAGGTTCAAGCTACCTCAGATTGAATTGTATGACGGTTTGGGCGATCCCCTGGAGCATGTGCAGTTATACCGAGTTATGGAGATCCATGGGGCAGGTGATGCCCTCCTTTGTCGGGCTTTCTGGATGACCTTGAAGAAGGCGGCGGTGGAGTGGTACAATGGCTTGCCCAATGGCTCCGTTGATTCGTTTGGCGACCTCTCACGGAAGTTTTGCCACCAATTCTTGACGGGACAGAGAAAGAAGAGAGCGTTGGACTATCTGTTCATGGTGATCCAGAAGGAGGGGGAGACCATCCATAATATCTTACAGTGCTTTAACGAAGAGCGACTCAGTGTGACAAGCTATGGAGACGAGCTCCTCATGGCGGCCTTCAAGAAGGGACGTACAGAAGTCTTCATAAGTCGCTGCTCTGAGATCTGCTTGCCAAACTCCCTGTCCTACTCGCTCGGGCCGAGAAGTTCATGTTGAGAGAGGAGGCACTAGGGACGGTGAAAAAGGCCCTACCCGTCGTAGCTCCCCGTGTTGAAGCAAGGCCCAGTGAGCGACCGAGTCAGGATGAACTCCCCCAAGGGCACAACCAGGACCGCAATAGGGGGCGTGACTAGGATCGCCCTTGAGGGCATGACCAGGGGGTCCCCGAGCGTAAGATCGCCCCTGACATCTAAGGAGGTTCCTCTCGCCCAGAAACCCTGGCACACGAGGACTACTTTGCCCTGAAGAAAGATATTGAGAGGTTGATTGAGAGATTTGTCGACCTAGAGAGACCCGACCGCAGGAGAGGGGCAACGGCAGGGCCTGATCAACCAACCCACATTCCAAGCAAGTGGCCCACCATAGGCCCAAGCCGGTTGTGCGTGTGTATGTAATCTACAGCGGGCCAGCCCAAGGTGGCACATCAGCATCGGCGAGGAATGCGTATGCTCGACAAGTCATAACGACGGAAGGCAGACGCCGACACGGGGGCAAAGCGAAGAAGAGTGGATCGTCCCCCTATCTTCTTCTCTGATGACGACCTGGAGGGTGTCGAGCTGCCACACGAGGACACCTTCGTTATTGAAGCTTTCATTGGGCCGACGTTCGTGAGCAGGCTCCTGGTCGACACAGGTAGCTTGTGTGACATCCTTTTCTTGTCCACGATTTTGAAGATGGGACATGACCAGGCGGAGTTGAAGCCATGCTTAGGCCCGATTGTCGGCTTCATCAGACATTCGGTTCCTATTGTTGGAGTAATCACACTGCCAGTCATGTTGTGGGAGAGGCCGAATGTCGTCACTCGAATGACACAGTTCGTTGTCGTTGACGTCACCTCGGTGTACAACGGCATCATAGGGAGACCATACATTACCACCGTCGAAGCTCTCCCCCCTCTCCTGCATCAGATGGTGAAGTTCCAGACTCTACCTGGGGTTAGACTGGTGCAGGGATCCCAAAAGCTCTCCCGAAGCTGCTACGTCGACTCCACCAAGCATAAGGGGTCCGAGCAAACCTTGTCAATCGACCTCCTCACCGATCGAAAGGACTTTGCTCATCAATGACCTGCTTAAGTGGAGGATGTAGGGGAGGGTACCAATGGCGGAGGAAGCGGGCAAGACAGCGTCGATCGGCACGAGGCTCGTTGCAGCGCTTAGGGCAAGTCTAATTGACCTCCTCATGGAAAATGCAGACATCTTCACATGCTTGCCCTCAGACATGCCTAGAGTCGACCCAGAGGTGATCTCCCATGAGCTACATATCGACTCCGAAGCATGCCCAATCCGGCAGAAGAAGAGAGGGGCAGGATGCGAGAAGAAGCAGGCAGCGGGCGAGGAAGTGGAGCAACTCTTGGAGGCCAAATTCATTAAAGAGGTGAGCTACCCTGAGTGGCTCGCTAATGTGGTCATGGTAAAGAAGCCCACTGGCAAATGGCGGATGTGCATGGACTTCACTGACCTCAACAAAGCCTACCCGAAAGATAGCTTCCCGCTGCCAAGGATCGACCATTTGGTGGACAACGCCTACGGATACGAGCTGCTGACCTTCACGGACGCCTTCTCCGGCTACAATCAAATCAAATGGCACCTCATGTCGAGGAGAAGACGTCATTCATCACTGATCGAGGAACGTTCTGCTACACCAAGATGCCTTTTATCCTGAAGAATACCGGGGCGACCTACCAGCGGATGGTGAACAAGATCTTTCACTCCTAGGTCGGCAGGAACCTGTAGGTCTACATTGATGATATGCTAGTGAAGTCCAAAAAGGCCGAGGATCACCTCGCCGATCTTGAGGAGACCTTCCAGAAAGTGCAGTGCTACAATTTGCGGCTCAACCCGGTGAAATGCATCTTCGACGTTCAGTCTGGGAAGTTCCTCGGCTTCATGATCACGAAGCGAGGAATTGAGGCTAACCCTGACAAGATATCTGCCCTCATCAACATAAGCGAGCCAAAGATGATCAGAGATTTGCAGAAACTAAATGGCCGAATCGCCGCACTGGGGAGGTTTTTGTCAAAGTCCGTCGAGAGGTCACTCCCTTTCTTCAAAATCTTGCGGAAGGCCCTCGCGTGAGGAAGGGCATGAGGAAGGAAGAGGAATGGGATGACAACTGTACCCAAGCCTTCGGCAAGCTTAAAGCCTATCTGTAGAGCCTGCCACTGCTCGATAAGCTGGAGGAAGGAGAACAGCTCGGCCTCTATCTCACCGCCACCGAAGAAGCTGGTAGCTCGGTCCTAATCAAAGAGGAATGTGGGATTCAGATGCTGATCTACTATGCCAGCCGGGTGCTCTGGGAGGCGGAGACCCGCTACAGCCCGATTGAGAAGGCGCCTATTGCCTAATACTAACATCAAGAAAGCTCCGGCCCTACTTCTAAGCGCATTCCGTTGTTGTCTACACAAACTTGCCGCTTGAGAAGAACCTGAGGAGGCTGAAGAGGTCGGGCATAATGCTGAATTGGACTGTCGATGTCACGACCCGATCCCCGAGATACCCGATAAGTACGAATCAGTATCGGGTATTCTCGAAGAGGCGAGTGTTACGTAGAAAGAAAGAAAAGAAGATTTTAGGAAAAACACTGTAGGTACTACGCACGTGCTGGGAAGTACAAGTAAAACTCCATCACCGATAAAAACATTGAGAAAAATAGTACTACAGTCCGCTCCTTAACACCTAAAGTTTACCCGTTTCCCCCAAACTCACATCTGGAGTCTCTCCCATTTCAAGAATGGACCGAGCACTCCGATGTCATTGACGAGCGTTTATATTCTATATATTCACGCACGTCTTCTTTGTGACTTTCCGTTGATTTCCATCGTTTCATACCTGTTCTTTCATGTTTTTTGTATCTTTTCACTTTCTTCATGTTTTTGTGCGAATGCAGGAGATTTCCAGTGTTGGGGACGTAAAAAGAAGGTATAATGAATCCCCAGAGCAACGGGAGGAGTCACGCGCGATCCAGAGGGCCAAACGACGAATAAATCCATATTTCAGCCCTCTACCGATCGGGTGGACACAGCCACCCGATTGGTTGATGCACGCGTATCCTACCCGGACGGCAACTAAAGAAGAGTAGTAGATCACCCGACCGGTTCCGCGATCGGGTGAACCGACGAAACTCTCTGTCTGAATGTGCTGAATTCCAACCGATCGGGTGACATCTCACCCGATCGGTTCATTTGTAGCCGATTCTCCCAAAAGAAGACCCGGAGAGCTCAACCGACGACCCGCTCTCTCCAACCGCTCGGGCAGTGCGCCCGGTTGAAGATCTTCAAAGCTCTCACCCGATCGGTTGACTCATCAACCGATCGGGTGGCGATTTTTCTGCGGGTTTTGACCCGAACCATTAGTGTTTCGAAGTGGGGCTATTAATACACGAGTTTGGCCGACTGAAAGGGGATCTTCTTCAGTTTTTAGGGCTTTTTCAGCCCCTTTGCTGGGGGGCTTAGGTTAGTTTAGATTAGGTCTTTTGATCAATAAATCTTGTATTGGATTGAAGATTCAAACTCAAGATAAGTATTTCTTTCTATTATTTTTCCATTGTTTTGTATTGTTTTCATTTTGCTCAATGGTGAATGTGTGTTTGTCATTTTTATTGCTTTCTTTTATGTTCTTCACCATTGAGTAGCTTTTGATGAACCCTAATACAGGTTAGGGTAGGATTGATGCTTGGAAAACTAGGTTTGACTTGATTGCATGGCATATGTTTGATGAATTGTGTCAATGGGGATTTCTAGCAATCTGGGTCCAATTCGTACTGCAACACACTAGTTGTGTTGGGGATTGGGTTCAGGTGTCTTGTCCAGTCAAGATCCGCTTTGATGTATTGCTAGAAATCACATTCGACCTATTTGGCCATTAGGGTTACGCGGGGGTGTTTCATTGTCATTGGAGGGAAAAAGACCGCCTCTGACCGTCGAGCCAAGGGGGAAAAAACTTGGCGGTTGACTCCCTAGCCACAGCTCACACCCCTAGTGTAGACATTGAGTCCTCGCGCATGTGAACGGCTTGGACAAAGTGTTAGTAGTTATCATTGTGGCCTTAATGCTCCCGGTTGCGGAAGGTGTTAATGGACATGGGAATGCCCACCGTCCGGAACCGGGTAGGCCTAGCGTACTAGGCACCGACCGAAATATCGGGCCATAGACGCTAGGTACCACCTTTTGGGGTAATGTCTCACCCTCGGTCAAGTCAAATGCCAAGTGTCATGAATTCTCTAGCCCGTGTTAGCGGGGATTCATTTCGTGTCTTTTTATTTCTTTCTTTTATTTCTACACTTCCACCCATATTGTCCACGTAGCTAGCACACAACCTAGGCGAGGCTAGTAGCCATTCAAGCCATCCACCTCCCTGAGTTCGATAAACCCGCACCATACACTAACCGTGCACTTGCGGTAAAACGACACCGCGCCCAAACCGTAAACGGGGCGCCGGTCAGTCATCACTCTGCCTCACTCTCAATTTATGGAAGAGTTCATCATTTATTCATTTCAGCAGTCTCAAAACTGCATTCATATATTTCCATTTCTTTCATAATTTCATCGATGTCGTGATTCAACAACGACCATCGCCTTTGCATTCATACTAAGAGCTTCGACAAGCTCCATTAGATATAACAAATTCATGAACCATAAACTTAATCCTCTAGTATATAACAAAACATATCAACATTTAACATTGAACTAGCTTACTCATTAACATGAAGCTTGATAACATCATTATTATCACACAGGACATAACGTATGGTAAACTTGAATACATAATTTAAACAAAACTTAAGACAAAGCATAATAGTAGCATGATGTATGAATCTGTCTAAACTGTTACAGCAGAAAGAACATCACTTTTAGCCTATCTACAGTCAGAATTGGTCTCTGGTCCCTTCACAAAATTTGTAGATATGAGTGTTTTCCTTTTACTAACCAATTTTCATAAACTCCGTTGACATATGTGATTTATGGTGGATTTTCTCCTGACATGTATCATTTCAGAATTCTGAACCAAAAACTAAGTTCCATTCAAGTCCATTTTTCTATCAGTTACAAGCAGATATAGGATTTCAGAAAATTACAAAACGAAAATTACAAGTTGAAGATCTTGAAGCTAGCTTTCCAACGGCACCAAGATCATTACGTTTTATTAAGTGTGCATGGTTTTCTACTCATTTTACTGAAAGGTGTCCAGACAGTCTAAAAACAGACCAGTTTCAGAAACTTAATTTTTACCCTATTTTTCAGTTCGGATTTGCAAATCTTGTAAACATGAAAGTTATTAAGGACATAAATAAGAACAACGTATATTTTTTTCAGGCAATTCCATGTAGCCAATTAGGTGCAGCAAGCTACCAAAGTTTCGGCCAATTCTGTGTAAATTTCAGCATGCTAACTTAAATTAAAATCCTAATTCTGAAACTGAATTTTATTAAGAATGATAGGAGCTCTACCTTAAAAGTCCTCCAAAAATTTCTCTTGCCCTTCTTAATCCTTGATGACCCTAAGCTTTTCCCTCTTCAAGCTTCTTCTTCTTCTAATAATTGATTATGTCAATCGTTTTGGCCTAAAGGGGGAGAGAAAGAGGAGAGACAAGAGAATGAAAACTTTTGTTTTTCTTTTCCTTTTTTCTTTTTGTTTTCTTTCTTTCCCTTTTTCTTATTTCCTAAATCCAAAAATCCAAGTATAAGCCATGTGTCATATAACTTGTCAAAACATTGGCTTAGTGTTACATGAGGTGTCATCCTAGGATAATTAGGATTTATGAAATAATTAATTATCATGAAAAAGGTAAAATGTCACTAATACCCTTCACCTACCCAAGAATACCATATATGTTCTAAACCCAACTTTACACAAAACACCTCCTTAATACTAATAAGACAATAATAAAACACGTATGCTATATGCACAATAACCTCTTTACTTAACATATTTACAAAACTACACTATACATGCATACACTAAATATACTACACCATACATATTTATACAAATATACACAAACCAACATACACACTAAAACACAACACAGATAAAAATGCAACTATAAATATACAACTAGATTCCAAAGTAATACAAATAATCAACTATAATTATCATCCATCCAAAATACACATACAAATTTAGCTAGGTATACACACAACCATACATACAAATAGTCATACATATAATAAATCACAACACTATATAATACATTTCAATACTACCTTCATACAATTATACATTACCATATACATCAATACATACAAGTATACACATTTGTACACTCAATTATTCAATATCTATGTACACTACTCACCAAGATACATCTAAATATTCATGTAGCTATCCATACATCTTAGTATGCATACACACCTATAAATACATGCTTACTCTTAATTTATATCCATAGTACACATGTATATATGTAAAACACACGTACACATCACACACATGTACAAATATCACATATATGTACATTAATACTCATATATTACTATCCATACTCATACAAGTACAACAATATACACAATATAGTAGTTCAAGTATAGGGGTATTACAATCTACCCACCTTAAAAACAAAGTCCTCCCTCGGACTTTCTAAAACTAAGGGTCTAATCGGAGATTGATTAGGTTTAATGATCTTTCCAACCATGAAATACAAACAATGATAACTGTATACATTATACATTCATTTATACACGCACTATACCATGGATTATTCACACATATGTACACACATACTAGTACTCCTATACATACAGACATTATCAATATATGTGCACAGTAATAAGTAGAAATAAAAATACATGTAAGGTATCAATATACAGACCCACATCTATACACTTACTTTACCAAATACATATGTACTTACATAAAGATTCACACAAGTATATGTTCAAGGATATATGCTATTTCATGAATACACATCTAGATATATCTAAATATAAACACCTATGTATGCAATCACACACACTCCTTATAATTATATATATCTATATACATACATGTTCACACACAATACTCATAAGTCACAGAGCTAGCATACTTATGCATATAAACACCTATAGATACACCTAGATACATCCAAGTATAGACCAAGTATATATCCATATATATATATATACACATACTATTATATCACATCCAATTTGCATGCAACCTTGCTAACATACATATGTAAATATGTATATCCAAATACTGATGTACTTATAGTAAATAATCATACACCAATAATGATGCACATAGATATGATGCACCACATATCTAGTGGGTGACCATACACAAATATATCACTTCAAGCACATAAGTATAAACACTTACAATTATATAGACAAGTATAGTTCGAGACCTACATGGGCCACCACCTGTAACGCTCAGCTCCTCGGAATACCCAATAAGTACGAATCCGTATCAGGTATTCCCGAAGCAGCAAGTGTTACGAAGGAAATACAAAATTAAAAACACAAGCAGCAGGTCCACTATGCACTGCTGGGGTAGTACCTGTAATGTTCCCAAAGCACAACCAAGTAACCAATAACATAAACACAGAAAGAAACACTGAGGAAAACTGTATAACAACTAATCCCAAAGAAAAGTCTGATTTCTATACATTATCCATATGTACATACATCCACCATCAACATCTCGTCACTACCCAAACAAAAATCCTAAGAGTACAATCACCCTCTCCTCACCCCTCGCCATCCAAACCTAACTCATCCACATAACTCCACTGCTACACCTCCTAGCCATCAACAAACTCCATTACCAACACCTGAAAAGTCAACGGTGGGGCACGTCAATGCCGTAACTCTGTGCCGGAACGGGGCAAGGCACTAGAGCGAGACTCATCTCGGTTTTTCTGTGGACAAACGGAGCAAACCATCAGTTACCGTTATTTTGCATCACGAGTACACCAGCAGCCTCTCCAACCCTTTCAACTCGTCCATCCGGGAGTGATACATCGGGTGAGAATTCATATCATCTGTCCGCTCCTTAACTCCTTTAATTTACCCGTGTTTTCTCCAAACCCCATGTCACCCTCCTTTAAGAGGACTTAGTCATTTTCATGAAACATAACACTTTCCATTTCGTTTCTTTCCACAGTTCATCACATATTTGGGGCATGCATCACCTTGTGCATTCCCTTTCTCATTTCTCATAATATACATGAAACATATAACCAAATTCACATCATCATTTTACATGTGCCAAGATCATAAATCACATATCACCATGTAACAGAAATAATTAAGAACATTGATGGCAAGTTTAACCTCAAAAAGAGCTTAAAACAACATTCAAATCTTTTAGCTTGCTGGAAAAGCAGAACAGTTAGATTACGAAGCACATTTATTCATAATTTTGTATCAAACATGTCCATACAATACCAATGAAAGTTGTAGATATAGTTGTGCTGGATTCACCTATTAATTTTCATGCAGAAATATGAACTGGATGATTTATGGTGAATTGTTTGGTGAGACCTGTCGAATCTGTTTTTCAGACAGATTCTGAAGGCCGCAAAGATTGCTAGTTTAAGAAAAGTATCAGTTATAATCTCAAAAATGGACACCCACGGAAAGTGGTAGAAAAAGTTGTTATCTTTCCAACGAGACCAAGATCATCAATTTCTATGGAGTATACAGGGACTGATCTACATTTTGCAAAACTGTGTCTAGACTGGATGAAATTCTGACATGTTGTAAAGATGGAATTTTTACTCCTAATTGAAATCTGAATTAACAAATGTTCTAAACATGAAGCTTATAGGTAACGGTCAAATCTTTAAACCATAAAAGTTTCAGAGCAAACTCAAGTATAGATTAGAAGGACTAAGCAGAACAATCAGCATTTAAAGCTGTCCAGAATTACCCACCGCGCACAACCATACAAAACTCAGGATTGCTTACCGCACACAACCATACAAAATTCAGGATTGCTCACCGCACACAACCATGCAAAACTCAGAATTAACATACGAAAAGGTAAAACCACAACAACAACAACCATGCAACTACGCAGGAAACTCTAATACTAGTTGGAGACGGAATCCTACCTTAGGGGTGATGAGAGACAAGGGGGTAGCCCTCGTGTTCCCCCAAACCTACATCTGGAGTCTCACCCATTTCAAGAATGGACCGAGCACTCCGATGTCATCACTCTGCCTCACTCTCAGTTTATGGAATAGTTCATCATTTATTCATTTTAGCGGTCTCAAAACTGCATTCATGTATTTCCATTTCTTTCATAATTTCACCGATGTCGTGATTCAACAACGACCATCGTCTTTGCATTCATACTAAGAGCTTCGACATGCTCCATTCGATATAACAAATTCATGAACCATAAACTTAATCCTGTAGTATATAACAAACATATCAACATTTAACATTGAACTAGCTTACTCATTAACCTGAAGCTTGATAGCATCATTATTATCACATGGGACATAACTTATGATAAACTTGAATACAGAATTTAAACAAAACTTAAGACAAAGCATAATAGTAGCATGATGTATGAATCTGTCTAAACTATTACAGCAGAAAGAACATCACTTTTAACCTATCTACAGTCAGAATTGGTCTCTGGTCCCTCATGAAAGTTGTAGATATGGGTGTTTTCCTTTTACTGACCAATTTTCATAAACTCAGTTGACATATGTGATTTATGGTGGATTTTCTCCTGACAGGTATAATTTTAGAATTCTGAACCAGAAACTAAGTTCCATTCAAGTCCATTTTTCTATCAGTTACAAGCAGATATAGGATTTCGAAAAATTACGTAAGGAAAATTACAAGTTGAAGGTCTTGAAGCCAGCTTTCCAACGGCACCAAGATCATTATGTTTTATTAAGTGTGCAGGGTTTTCTACTTATTTTACTGAATGGTCTCCAGACTATCTAAAAACAGACCAGTTTCAGAAACTGAATTTTTACCCTATTTTCAGTTCGAATTTGCAAAACTTGTAAACATGAAAGTTATTAAGGACTTAAATAAGAACAACATATACTTTTTTCAGGCAATTCCATGTAGCCAATTAGGTGCAGCGAGCTACAAACTTTCGGTCAAATCTGTGTAAATTTCAGCATGCTAACTTAAATTAAAATCCTAATTCTGAAACTAAATTCTACTAAGAATGATAGGAGCTCTACCTTAAAAGTCCTCCAAAAATTTCTCTTGCCCTTCTTAATCCTTGATGACCCTAAGCTTTTCCTTCTTCAAGCTTCTTCTTCTTCTTCTTCTAATAATTGAGTATGGCAATGGTTTTGGCCTAAAGGGGGAGGGAAAGAGGAGAGATGAGGGAATGAAAACTTTTGTTTTTCTTTTGCTTTTTCCTTTTTGTTTTCTTTCTTTCCCTTTTTCGTATTTCCTAAATCCAAAAATCCAAGTATAAGCCAAGTGTCCCATGACTTGTCAAAACATTGGCTTAGTGTTACATGAGATGTCATCCTAGGATAATTAGGATTTATGAAATAATTAATTATCATGAAAAAGGTAAAATGTCACTAATACCCTTCACCTACCCAAGAATACCATATATGTCCTAAACCCAACTTTACACAAAACACCTCCTTAATACTAATAATGACAATAATAAAACACGTATGCTATATGCACAATAACCTCTTTACTTAACATATTTACAAAACTACTCTATACATGCATACACTAAATATACTACACCATACATATTTATTCATATATACACAAACCAACATACACACCAAAACACTACACACATAAAAATGCAACTATAAATATACAACTAGATTCCAAAGTAATACAAATAATCAACTATAATTATCATCCATCCAAAATACACATACAAATTTAGCTAGGTATACACACAACCATACATACAAATAGTCATACAAATAATAAATCACAACATTATATAATACATTTCAATACTACCTTCATACAATTATACATTACCATATACATCAATACATACAAGTATACACATTTGTACACTCAATTATTCAATATCTATATACACTACACACCAAGATACATCCAAATATTCATATAGCCATCCATACATCTTAGTATGCATACACACCTATAAATACATACTTACTCTTAATTTATATCCATAGTACACATGCATATAAGAAAAACACACGTACACATCACACACATGTACAAATATCACATATATGTACATTAATACTCATATATTACAATCCATACTCATACAAGTACAACAATATACACAATATAGTAGTTCAAGTATAGGGATATTACAATCTACCCACCTTAAAAAAAAGTCCGCCCTTGGACTTTCTAAAACTAAGGGTCTAATCGGAGGTTGAATAGGTTTAATGATCTTCCCACCCATGAAATACAAACAATGATAACTGTATACATTATACATTCATTTATACACGCACTATACCATGGATTATTCACACATATGTACACACATACTAGTACTTCTATACATACAGACATATATCAATACATGTGCACAGTAATAAGTAGAAATAAAAATACACGTAAGGTATCAATATACAGACCCTCATCTATACACTTACTTTACCAAATACATATGTACTTACATAAAGATTCACACAAGTATATGTTCAAGGATATATGCTATTTCATGAATACACATATAGATATATCTAAATACAAACACCTATGTATGCAATCACACACACTCCTTATAATTATATATATCTATATACATACATATTCACACACAATACTCATAAGTCAAAGAGCTAGCATACTTATGCATATACACACCTATAGATACACCTAGATACTTCCAAGTGTAGACCAAGTATATATCCATATATAGATACACATACTATTATATCACATCCAATACGCATGCAACTTTGCTAACATACATATGTAAATATGTATATCCAAATATTGATGTACTAATAGTAAATAATAATACACCAATAATGATACACATTGATATGATGCACCACATATCTAGTGGGTGACCATACGTAAATATATCACTTCAAGCACATAAGTATAAACACTTACAATTATATAAACAAGTAGTGTTCGAGACCTGCATGGGCTACCACCAGTAACACCCCGCTCCCCAGGATACCCGATAAGTACAAATCCGTATCAGGTATTCCCGAAGCAGTAAGTGTTACGAAGGAAATACAAAATTAAAAACGCAAGCAGCAGGTCCACAACGCACTGCTGGGGTAGTACATGTAATGTTCCCAAAGCACAACCAAGCAGCCAATAACATAAACACAGAAAGAAACACTGAGGAAAACTGTACAACAATTAATCCCAAAGAAAAGTCTGATTTCTATACATCATCCATCTGTACATATATCCACCATCAACGTCTCGTCACTACCCAAACAAAAATCCAAAGAGTACAAACAGCCTCTCCTCACCCCTCGCCATCCCAACCTAACTCATCCATAGAACTCCATTGCTCCACCTCCTAGCCATCAACCAACTCCATCACCAACACCTGAAAAGTCAACGGTGGGGCACGTCAACGTGTGACCTGACGTGCGTTTATATTTTATATATTCACGCACGTTTCCTTTTGTGTTTCTCCGTATTTTTCGGCGTCTTTTATTCGTTTTCTCGTATTTTCTCGTTTTCTTTCACTTTTCTTTGTTTCTCCATGTTTGCAGGAGATTGACCACGTAGGGGACGTTTAACGACGATATCTCAAGTCCCCGGAGCAACGGGAGGATTCACGCGTGATCCAGGGGGTCAAACGTCAAAGAATACATCTTTCAGCCCCTCACCCGGTCGGTTGGCCATCTCCAACCGATCGGGTGATGCACGCGTGCACCACCCGGTCTCAGCCGGAGCTCAAGTGGATGTCACCCGACCGGTTCACAGACCGGTTCAGCGGGGGCCTGTTCTCTGTCTTTTCGAGCAAAATTCCAACCGATCGGGTGACTCTCACCCGATCGGTTCATCTGTAGCTGATGCTGAGGAGCTGAAGACACGGACACCCAACCGATCACTTCACCCGATGGCGCCAAGATCCAACCGGTCACTCCAAGAACTCACCCGACCGGTTCATATGACCGGGTGAAAGCTCGCCGTTTTCTGTTCATAATCTGTAACGGATCACCCGATCGGTTGACTTGTCAACCGATCGGGTGATACGAGAGTCTATAAATAGAACCCCTAGGGTTCCAGAAACGGGGAGAGCTGCTAGTTTTTACTGTTTTCTCCTATTGTGACGGCTGTAATTTCTGTTCTTTTGTAAGTTGTCGGATCTTTCTCAAATTTTAGTATTGTCTTAATTACTCTATTACTTCCGCATTCTTATCGTCTGATTATGATTCCAACGGTTCATTTTCATTTAGATCGCTTTTTAATGAATTTTTGTGAGTAGTTCCCAAATCTGGGATTTTGGTGGAAACCCCTTCGGGGGCTCTTCCCGATGCATCCATAGGGTTAGGCAATCGATAGGGATTAGGTTTCTAACGGTTACGCGGGGTGTTTCATTGTCATCGGCGGGAAAAAGACCGCCTTTGACCGTTGGGCCAAGGGGGAATAAACTTGGCGGTTGACTCCCTAGCCATAGCTCACGCCCTTAGCATAGACGCCGAATCCTAGCACGCGGGTGCGGCAGGATGAGACGTCGGGAGTTATCGTTGCGAGCTTAGTGCTCCCGGAATCGATCGGTGTTAATGGACACGGGAGTGCCCACTGATTGAATCCGGGAAGTCCGGTGTATCATCCTGGGCACCGACCGGAATATCGGGCCCATGGGATGCCGGTACCACTTTCGGAGGCAACGTCTCACCATTAGACCCTAATTCCGATCGCTATCCTACCCGTAGGTCGTATCGGGGAGAGTCGCTTGTTGGAGTGGAAACCAAGGTCCCGGGTTTATTTTCTTATTGTTCATACCTTGAATTCCTATATCGTGACAACCATCTACCGATTCGGGCTAGCTCGCCCACGGGGTGATTTTGGTCCTCCTTGACACAAGCACATCCCAGCCTCCCTGTGTTCGACCCCCAAGCCACACTACAACACCGTGCGCTTGCGGTTACAAATATTTTAAACCCCTTGCCTGCCACGCGGCCACGCGTGCGCGCGGCGGGCACCGGCCAAGTTTATGGCGCCGCTGCCGGGGAGGCAACGTGCTTGTTATTTCAGGATCTCTTGAGCCCTAGTGTCTAGCTCTCATCCCTACCCCGCGATAATTTTCGCATTCTCCTTTTTCCTTTTTATTTTTCTTATTTTTATTTCTTATTTTATCTGTTTCTCTCCCACTTGTCGCTTCACGGGTGTTTGTTGTTTTTCATGCGCAGGAGTTCAAGAAGTCTCGACGACTTGATTCCCGTCGATCCAGAGATAAACGCCACCCTTAGGAGTTTGGCCGTCGAGAAGCAAAGAAGAGAGGATCCTGAATCCATGGAGGAGAACACCCCGTCTCAAAAGTCTCTGCTGGAGTACTCGATGCCATCTATCGAGTCCACTTCCGCCATCCGTCCTCCAGCTATCACGGCCCAAAGCTTTGAGCTAAAGCCGTCTCTGGTGACGTGGATCCAGCAGGATCAGTTTGCGGGTGCACCCATGGAGAGCCCGATCGAGCATCTAGACTCCTTCTTGGAGAAATGTGACACCTTCCGGATTAATGGTGTCACGACTGAGGCGATCCGTCTGAAGCTGTTCTCCTTCTCTATGCGAGACAAAGCCAAGCAATGGCTTAGGGGGAAGGACCCCAACACTTTCAATACCTGGGAGAAACTCTCCAACGCTTTTCTGACAAAGTTCTTTCCTCCGGGGAAGACCATGAAGTTGAGGAGTGAGATCTCCTCCTTCTCCCAGGCCAGCCACGAGTCCTTGCATGAAGCTTGGACGAGATACAAGGAGATGCAAAGAAGATGCCCTCACCATGAGCTTCCGAAGTGGCAGATTATTAATCTGTTCTACAATGGGCTGAGGGATGACCTAAAATCTTCTATGGACGCCGCGGCTGGGGGTTCCTTCATGTCTAGGAGCGAGGAAGATGCCGGACATATTCTGGAAAATATGGCATCCAACAATGAGCGGTGGTGTGACGAGAGAGCCACACCAAGATCTGGGGGTATACACAGAGTCGAGGACGTTGATAAACTTTCAAGCAAGTTCGACTTGCTTTCGACCCAGATCTATGCACTAATGGTAGGAGCCGATGGGGCCGGTGCACAACAGGTTACAGCAGTAGAATCTGAAGTTCTTGGGGAATTCGACGGTGTTGACATCTCACCACCGTTGGATCAGGCGAGCACACTATTTTACAACTCCATGGGAAATGCGCCGTATCCATCAAGAACCAATTCCAACCCGGCCTACTCTCCAAACAACCGGAACCACCCTAACTTTGGTTACCGGGCGCCATTTCAGCCCTCGCCACCTCAGCAGCCGCAACAACAAACATATCAGCCGGCTAGACCACAGCAGAGTCAGTTTCAGCAGCAACAATATCAGCAGCAGCCTTAGCAACAATTTTACGCCCCCAGGAATCAGCAGCAGCAGCAGTATGGCCAACAAAGGGCCGTCTCTCCGGTTGAGTCTCTCTTGACTCAATATATAACCAACCAGGAGAAGATCAATCAAAAGCTGGAAATGGGTCAGCGGGCCCTCACGGACCAAGTAACCCATCTGGGGTTACAAGTGGCGAACCTCTCAAGGTCACAAAACCAATTGCCGCCACAACCGGAGGTGAACCCGAGGGGAGCAACCCAAACGTCGGCACTCGTGCACGAGCACGCAAATGTGTCCGCTATCATTCTGAGAAGCGGGACACAAATCCCTACTAGAGTGCCCCCTAACAAACCGGAAGCACCGTTGGTCGTTGAGCGACCGATCGAAAAATCAAACGACGCCGGTGCTTCGTCATCAAATCCTATGACTCCGGAGGGAGTCTCTGAAGAAGAGAAGAAGAAGGAGGAGGAAGGGAGCCCGAAAGTGTTCAAACCCGTTGTGCCATTTCCACAACGGTTAGATCAGGCCAAAATTGATGAGAAATATGGCAAGTTCTTCGCCATGGTAAAGGACCTGAGCCTGCAAATCCCCTTCCTAGAAGCAATCAAAACAATCCCCTCCTATGCGAAATTCCTGAAAGATTTGGTGACTAGAGGGTCTAGAAAGGAGAAAGTAGTGCTGACGGCGGAATGTAGTGCTCTCATCCAGAGGGCAAATCCGCCGAAACTCAAAGACCCGGGGAGCTTCTCAATTCCTTGCACGATCGGGGCAGTAAAGATTCATCGTGCACTCGTCGATCTCGGAGCGAGTGTAAGTTTGATGCCCTTGTCGATGTATAGAAGGATAGGAATGGGTGATTTGGAGCCCACCAGTATTACCCTACAACTAGCTGACCGGTCGGTCAAATATCCGGTGGGGATTGTTGATGACCTCCCCGTCAATGTGAAAGGGGTGCATGTGCCAGTGGACTTTGTAGTCATGGACATGCCTGAAGACGCACACACCCCCATCATATTGGGACGGCCTTTCATGGCCACTGCTGTCGTTTTGATTGATGTGAAGAACGGAAAACTTTCTCTAAACGTCAGCGGAGAAAAAGTTGAATTTGATCTGGGGTTATCCATGAAGTACCCCGATCCCCCAGACGACCCTCGGTGTAATTTGCTGGAGATGGAAGAAGAAAAAGCTGTTGAGGAGAGCTCCTGGGAGATTCTCTTAAGAAACCCCCCGATGACTTGGAGGATTCAGAAGACCAATACGGCCCTAAGAACAATGATGCTGCTGGGAAAGCGAATGCAGCAAGAACGACCCCTCCCGGGTTCCCCAAAGCTCCACCTGCGAGGAAAACAGGGAAAGAACCCATAGGCCTCACCAAAGACGAGGTCTGGATCCTTAAGAAGATGGCGGTAAGCACCAATACGAAAGAGAAGCCCCCGGATCCCAAGAACAAGGAGAGAGTGGTCGAGCAAATCTTTCTCCAGCCGCTGACTACTCCAAAGGCCTTAAGCTCCGATGAAGAAGAGATACCGAACTTTGGGAATCACCCGTATCAACCACCGTGAACATCTCTTGCGGGCATCGAGCCAACGACGTTAAACAAGTGCGCTTCATGGGAGGCAACCCATGTTCTAAACTTTTTCCCCACTTTTTAGTGTTATTTTTTTTACTTTATTTTATCTACTTTTATAAATAAAATCAGCCGCGAGAACATCCGTTCAGGGACTTAGACAATCTGTTGGTTTTTGCAGGAAACAAAGCCCCAACCGATCGGTTGATAACTCACCCGATCGGTTGGGATGTATCAGATACAAGCCGAGATCTGTCCCCAAGTGAACCGATCGGTTGAAGAATGAAGAGACCGGGTGACAGACCGGGTGAGTTGGGGAGAAATCTCGGGAAATTTTTGGGGAATATCAACCGATCGGTTGAGTTTGAGCACGATCGGTTGAAGCAACCGGGTGAGCAGCCCTCAATTCTCGGGAAAATGAGTGGAGCGGCCAACCGATCGGTTGACAAGTCAACCGACCGGTTCGCCTGTAGCATTTTTTCGGCAAGAATTTTCGACCTAACCGTCAACCGATCGGGTGACAAGTCACCCGATCGGTTCGACTTAAAACCCTATAAATACCCCCGACCACCCGTTCGATCTGCACTCGCCATTTTCGAATCCGGAACCGCCGTTTCGCCTCTCCCTCGTGCGCCTGCCCTCTTTCTTCCCTAAAATCAACCTCGATCGCCTTCACCCCCATCTCCCTACCCATCCCCATCGATTTCTCTCCATTCTCCTCGATTTCACCCACACACAAAACCCTAACCTCCACCCGTTCTCCCCAATTTCGAAACTTGCTGAAGAAATCGCTGCGGCTTCACAGCGTGCTCCTATCAAGTAGCATCGGGACGTCTATGAGCAACGATCTTCATCTCATTTGGGTAAACTCGCTCCTTTGCCCAATTTTAATTCTACCCCAGATATTCCATTTGCTTGTTGGTCGTGTTTCGTGTTCGTGTTGATTCATTGTACTTTTACATACTCACACACACGCACACGCACAATGCCTCCCCGCCGCGTTAAGCCCACCGACGCCAGCTCTTCAAACCCTAGGCCCACCCGTCGTACCCGCCGCGCACAGCCCCCCGCTCAACCCACCACCTCCAACCCATCTACCACACCACGTACCACTTCCCCACCTCACGTTTACGATCCCGAATATGGGATGCAATTCCAAACCGACGACCATACCGACCGGTTCACGGCCATGGTCCTCCTAGCTGGACAGGGTGGTCGGATAACCCAGGAGTCCGTCGACCGAGACCTCCCCTTTCTTCAAAGCTTCATTCGCCACATCCGTGAAGACCCATCCGACGTCTCCGAGCTCCACATTCCACCCCCCACGACTCCTGGTCCCCAGCGCATGCCCCCGTCACCACCCCCAGAGGGTGGTGCCCCCGCTTGATTTTTCTTTCCCGCTTTTCCCCCCCGTATTTGTGCCCATCTGTCTTTTCGGGGCCCTGCTTTGTCTCTGCCGGAGGGGGGGCATTCACGTGTCCTTTCTGATTTCTCCTTGTTTGTTTTTGACTCCCCCTTGCATATTTCTGCATTTCACGATCACATTTTATTCGCTAGCACTGTCTGGTCTAGCTTGGGGGACGTCTAGTTTTGTGTGCTGTCGTGTTTTGTTGTTTTTCTCATTTTTGTGTGTGTGTGCTTGTTTTTCCCCTTTTGAGTGTCGTGTCGTGTGGTTTTATTTCTATTTTTGTGTCGTTTGATTTTGATTTTGACCTTTCTTTATTTTCTGTTTCATCTCTGTGTTTTTCTCGTTTTTATTTCTTGTTGTGTCGGTGCGTATTCCCCCCATCTTCATTGCCCTCCCGTACTCACTCATATTGAATTGAGGGCAATACAAGCTTCAGCTTGGGGGAGTCGCACTGTGTGCGTCATTTGAGTCCTTCTTTTTTGTTTTTTGTGTCGTTTTCATCGTGTTTGTTATTTTTCTTTTTTCTCTTTTCTTCTTTTTTTTTCTTTTTTTTCTCTTTCTCCTAGAGATGAATCCTATGATGAATCGCCACAAAGTCACACACACACCTAACACGGCATCGATAGTCATATTCACTAACCCTAGGATTTCGAGTTCTCTTGCATTTCACGCATCGTGGGTCCACTTAGCTTTTTGTGAGTCGTGCGTCGTGCCTAGCTATTTGATGTGCTTCTACTTGGTGATTTTACTTTATATACCTGTCCAGGAATGACCCCTAGATTATCATGCTTCGATTTGAATATGTGGTATTTGCTTTTACTATATGCATGCTATATTTATATCGTATATTTCAATTCGCATGCGTCGGGATTCCATAATTAAGGACTAGGATAACCCACTTAGCCTATGCTCTATTTAGCGAGAATAGTTTCCTTTGCCCAAGTGTTTAGATTTCGACCTCTTTTTTGTTTTACTTGGTGCAAATCCCCTCGTCGTGTACCGTTCTCCCACTTGGGAGAGTGCACATGTGTATAGCCAAAAAACCCAAAAATCCAAAAAAAAGAGAAAAGAAAAGAAAAACCCAAAAAGAAAAGAAAAGAAAAATTTTGTATAGCCCAAAATCCAAAAAAAATACAAATACCCAAAACCCAAAAAAAAATATCCGATGTGAATATTTTTCCTACCTACCGAGAATAAAGGGAAGGCGAGAATTTGCACCGAGTGTTCTACTCCACATCATCTCAACCCCCGTCGTTTTCGAAAACACTTGGCTTAGGAACTTTTTAGCTAGTATCTGGGCTATAGTGGCGTGATTTCCTTAACCCTAGTTGTGGAGTCCCCGATGCATGATACGCTTCTATTCTTACTCTTCTCATGCATGCTTGAACTAATATTCACCGCAATTTCAAATTTGAATCAGTATTTGGGTCATTTCCTGGATTTGCGTATATGAGCTCATAGCACATTGCAGAAAGCGACACCAGTTGCTAGCACACGACCGCACTCACACGCGCTTCACCGCGTGGGCCCACGACACTTATTTGGCTTCGTTTTCCTAGGTTTAGTGATGTGATTTGACGTTTGATTGCTTGGTGTGTCGTTTTCGATTTTGTTAGCTCTGACGGATGATCTAGGATTTAGAGTTTTCTTTCTCTCTCTCTCTCTCTATTTTCTCCCTCCGAGCTCCTACTCTCACTTGTCTTCCTCGAGGACGAGGAAGAGTTTAGCTTGGGGGATTTTGACGTGCGTTTATATTTTATATATTCACACACGTTTCCTTTTGTGTTTCTCCGTATTTTTCGCCGTCTTTTATTCGTTTTCTCGTATTTTCTCGTTTTCTTTCACTTTTCTTTGTTTCTCCATGTTTGAAGGAGATTGACCACGTAGGGGACGTTTAACGACGATATCTCAAGTCCCCGGAGCAATGGGAGGAGTCACGCGTGATCCAGGGGGTCAAACGTCAAAGAATACATCTTTCAGCCCCTCACCCGGTCGGTTGGCCATCTCCAACCGATCGGGTGATGCACGCGTGCACCACCCGGTCTCAGCCGGAGCTCAAGTGGATGTCACCCGACCGGTTCACAGACCGGTTCAGCGGGGGCCTGTTCTCTGTCTTTTCGAGTAAAATTCCAACCGATCGGGTAACTCTCACCCGATCGGTTCATCTGTAGCTGATGCTGAGGAGCTGAAGACACGGGCACCCAACCGATCACTTCACCCGATGGCGCTAAGATCCAACCGGTCACTCCAAGAACTCACCCGACCGGTTCATATGACCGGGTGAAAGCTCGCCGTTTTCTGTTCATAATCTGTAACGGATCACCCGATCGGTTGACTTGTCAACCGATCGGGTGATACGAGAGTCTATAAATAGAACCCCTAGGGTTCCAGAAACGGGGAGAGCTGCTAGTTTTTACTGTTTTCTCCTATTCTGACGGCTGTAATTTTTGTTCTTTTGTAAGTTGTCGGATCTTTCTCAAATTTTAGTATTGTCTTAATTACTCTATTACTTCCGCATTCTTATCGTCTGATTATGATTCCAACGGTTCATTTTCATTTAGATCGCTTTTAATGAATTTTTGTGAGTAGTTCTCAAATCTGGGATTTTGGTGGAAACCCCTTCGGGGGCTCTTCCCGATGCATCCATAGGGTTAGGAAATCGATAGGGATTAGGTTTCTAACGGTTACGCGGGGTGTTTCATTGTCATCGGCGGGAAAAAGACCGCCTTTGACCGTTGGGCCAAGGGAGAATAAACTTGGCGGTTGACTCCCTAGCCATAGCTCACGCCCTTAGCGTAGACGCCGAATCCTAGCACGCGGGTGCGGCAGGATGAGACGTCGGGAGTTATCGTTGCGAGCTTAGTGCTCCCGGAATCGATCGGTGTTAATGGACACGGGAGTGCCCACTGATTGAATCCGGGAAGTCCGGTGTATCATCCTGGACACCGACCGGAATATCGGGTCCATGGGATGCCGGTACCACTTTCGGAGGCAACGTCTCACCATTAGACCCTAATTCCGATCGCTATCCTACCCGTAGGTCGTATCGGGGAGAGTCGCTCGTTGGAGTGGAAACCAAGGTCCCGGGTTTATTTTCTTATTGTTCATACCTTGAATTCCTATATCGTGACAACCATCTACCGATTCGGGCTAGCTCGCCCACGGGGTGATTTTGGTCCTCCTTGACACAAGCACATCCTAGCCTCCCTATGTTCGACCCCCAAGCCACACTACAACACCGTGCGCTTGCGGTTACAAATATTTTAAACCCCTTGCCTGCCACGCGGCCACGCGCGCGCGTGGCGGGCCACGGTCATGACCCAGTAGGAATTCCATATCTCAACTAGTCCTTACATGAAGTGTGGAAAGTGTGCATATGAGCAGGCAGAATGTATATCATGGCATAAACATCTACTGTAGTAAAGGAAGTAACAACTATAGTTATGAACATGTGAAAGCATGCACGTGCAACAGGCAAGGTGTACAACAATGGTATAAAACATAAAAGAACCATAATAAAAAACACAAGTAAACAACACATACATTTACCATTGCTACAAGGATCATGAGGGTTAACAATTAATTCATTGGTTAGCATTTTGGGACCCATATAAATCGTAGGACGCTAACGAGCCGGACATCACCCAGGATGGGTGAAACGTGGTACCGCAACTAGCAACACGAGCACAGAGGGGCCTGTCGTAACACTGTGTCCAAACGGGGCAAGGAACTAGAACGAGACTCATCTCGGTTTTTCTGTGGACAAACGGAGCAAACCATCAGTTACCTTCATGGTGCATCACGTGTACACCAGCGGCCTCTCCAACCCTTTCAACTCGCCCTTCCGGGAGTGATACTTCAGGTGAGAATTCATATCATCTGTCCACTTCTTAACTCCATTAATTTACCCGTGTTTCCCCCAAACCCCATGTCACCCTCCTTTAAGAGGACTTAGTCATTTTCATGAAACATAACACTTTCCATTTCGTTTCTTTCCACAGTTCATCGCATATTTGGGACATGCATCGCCTTGTGCATTCCCTTTCTCATTTCTCATAATATACATGGAACATATAACCAAATTCACATCATCATTTTACATGTGCCAAGATCATAAATCACATATCACCATGTAACAGAAATAATTAAGAACATTGATGGCAAGTTTAACCTCAAAAAGAGCTTAAAACAACATTCAAATCTTTCAGCTTGCTGGAAAAGCAGAACAGTTAGATTAAGAAGCACATTTATCCATAATTTTGTATCAAACATGTCCAAACAATACAAATGAAAGTTGTAGATATAGTTGTGCTGGATTCACCTATAAATTTTCATGCAAAAAATGAACTGGGTGATTTATGGTGAATTGTTTGGTGAGACCTGTCGAATCTGTTTTTCAGACAGATTCTGAAGGCCGTAAAGATTGCTAGTTTATGACATGTTTCAGTTAGAATCTCAAAAATGTACACCCAAGGAAAGTTGTGGAAAAAGTAGTTATCTTTCCAACGAGACCAAGATCATCAATTTCTATGGAGTATGCAGGGACTGATCTACATTTTGTCAAACTGTGTCTAGACTGGATGAAATTCCAACATGTCGTAAAGTTGGAATTTTTACTTCTAATTGAAATCTGAATTAAAAATATTCTAAACATGAAGCTTATAGGTAACAGTCAAATATTTAAACCATAAAAGTTTCAAAGCAAACTCAAGTCTAGATTAGAAGGACGAAGCAGAAAAATGAGCATGTAAATCTGTCCAGAATTGCCCTCTGCGCACAATCATACAAAACTCAGGATTGCTCACCGCGCACAACCATACAAAACTAAGGATTCCTCACCGCGCACAACCATACAAAACGCAGGATTGCACACCGCACACAACCATACAAAACTAAGAATTAACATAAGAAAAGGTAAAACCACAACAACAAAACTATGAAACTAAGCATGCAACTCTAATACTAGTTGGAGATGGAATCCTACCTTAGGGGTGATGAGAGACAAGGGGGTAGCCCCCGTGTTCCCCCAAACCAACATCTGGAGTCCCACCCATTTCAAGAATGGACCGTGCACTCCGCTGTCATCACCTACCTCACTCTCAGTTTATGGAATAGTTCATCATCTATTCATTTCAGCGGTCTCAAAACTGCATTCATATATTTCCATTTCTTTCATAATTTCACCGATGTCGTGATTCAACAACGACCATCGTCTTTGCATTCATACTAAGAGCTTCGACATGCTCCATTCGATATAACAAATTCATGAACCATAAACTTAATCCTCTAGTATATAACAAAACATATCAACATTTAACATTGAACTAGCTTACTCATTAACATGAAACTTGATAACATCATTATTATCACATGGGACATAACGTATGATAAACTTGAATACAGAATTTAAACAAACTTAAGACAAAGCATAATAGTAGCATGATGTATGAATCTGTCTAAACTGTTACAGTAGAAAGAACATCACTTTTAGCCTATCTACAGTCAGAATTGGTCTCTGGTCTCTTCACGAAAATTGTAGATATCGGTGTTTTCCTTTTACTAACCAATTTTCATAAACTCAGTTGACATATGTGATTTATGGTGGATTTTCTCCTAACAGTTATAATTTCAGAATTCTGAACCAGAAACTAAGTTCTGTTCAAGTCCATTTTTCTATTTGTTACAAGCAGATATAGGATTTCGAAAAATTACCATAGGAAAATTACAAGTTGAGGATCTTGAAGCCAGCTTTCCAACGGCACCAAGATCATTATGTTTTATTAAGTGTGCAGGGTTTTCTACTTATTTTACTGAATGGTCTCCAGACTGTCTAAAAACAGACCAGTTTCAGAAACTGAATTTTTACCCTATTTTCAGTTCGAATTTACAAAACTTGTAAACATGAAAGTTATTAAGGACTTAAATAAGAACAATATATACTTTTTTCAGGCAATTCCATGTAGCCAATTAGGTGCAGCAAGCTACAAAGTTTCGGCCAATTCTGTGTAAATTTCAGCATGCTAACTTAAATTAAAATCCTAACTCTGAAACTAAATTCTAATAAGAATGATAGGAGCTCTACCTT
Source organism: Scilla litardierei (assembly GCA_030789695.1). Taxonomy (NCBI): domain Eukaryota; kingdom Viridiplantae; phylum Streptophyta; class Magnoliopsida; order Asparagales; family Asparagaceae; genus Scilla; species Scilla litardierei. The sequence goes on along the minus strand of CM061134.1, from coordinate 72,876,584 downwards.
AAAAGTCCTCCAAAAATTTCTCTTGCCCTTCTTAATCCTTGATGACCCTAAGCTTTTCCCTCTTCAAGCTTCTTCTTCTTCTTCTAATAATTGAGTATGGCAATGGTTTTGGCCTAAAGGGGGAGAGAAAGAGGAGAGATGAGAGAATGAAAACTTTTGTTTTTCTTTTGCTTTTTCCTTTTTGTTTTCTTTCTTTCCCTTTTTCTTATTTCCTAAATCCAAAAATCCAAGTATAAGCCATGTGTTCCATGACTTGTCAAAACATTGGCTTAGTGTTACATGAGGTGTCATCCTAGGATAATTAGGATTTATGAAGTAATTAATTATCATGAAAAAGGTAAAATGTCACTAATACCCTTCACCTACCCAAGAATACCATATATGTCCTAAACCCAACTTTACACAAAACACCTCCTTAATACTAATAATGACAATAATAAAACACATATGCTATATGCACAATAACCTCTTTACTTAACATATTTACAAAACTACTCTATACATGCATACACTAAATATACTACACCATACATATTTATTCATATATACACAAACCAACATACACACCAAAACACTACACACATAAAAATGCAACTATAAATATACAACTAGATTCCAAAGTAATACAAATAATCAACTATAATTATCATCCATCCAAAATACACATACAAATTTAGCTAGGTATACACACAACCATACATACAAATAGTCATACAAATAATAAATCACAACATTATATAATACATTTCAATACTACCTTCATACAATTATACATTACCATATACATCAATACATACAAGTATACACATTTGTACACTCAATTATTCAATATCTATATACACTACACACCAAGATACATCCAAATATTCATATAGCCATCCATACATCTTAGTATGCATACACACCTATAAATACATACTTACTCTTAATTTATATCCATAGTACACATGCATATAAGAAAAACACACGTACACATCACACACATGTACAAATATCACATATATGTACATTAATACTCATATATTACTATCCATACTCATACAAGTACAACAATATATACAATATAGTAGTTCAAGTATAGGGGTATTACAGTCGAGCACAGTGAGTTTGACATCATCTACAAGCCCAGGGCAGCGATCAAGGGTCAGGCATTGGCAGACTTCATGGCAGAGTGCACCTTCGAAGAGATTGGCGGTGCGGCACCCGACGCCCAACCGGACATACAACAGCAACAGCTCACCCACGAGAATTCTCCATCTACTTCCACGCTGTCCGGGGCAAGCTGTTGATCGTCTATGTCGATGGGTCGGCCACGGGGTCTGAAAGCGGAGCCAGCATTGTGATCGAGACCCCAAAGGGAAGCCTGCTTAAGTACGCACTCTGCTTCAACTTCTCGGTGACCAACAATGTGGCACAGTACGAGCCATTATCAATGGGTTGAAGCTCTACAAGTCGCTGTGGGAAATGAATGTGCTGTTAATCAGCGACTCAAGACTCGTCGTCTAGCAAATTGAAGGCAGCTTTGAAGCAAGGGAAGATTTGATGAAGTTGTATGTAAAGTGCATCCGGGCCGAGCTACTCAAATTTTAGAAGGCCGCGGTCCAACATCTCCCGAGGTCGAACAACCTCAGCGTCGACGCCCTCTTGAAACTGGCATCCTCTTCTCCGACCGAGATTGGGAAAGTCATCTACATCGAGAACCTGCTGACACCAAGCCTCAGAGAGGGCGAGCTGCTATGCGTCGACCGAGAGCAGTCATGGATGGGCTCGATCGTTGCCTACCTGGAGAGCGGAGCCCTGCTAGAGGACAGACTGGAGGCATGAATGATTGAGAGGGGGGATTTGACGTTCGTGATCTTTGGTGGCGTGCTCTACCGAAAGCGTTGTGCGAAATACGATGCCTTCCCCTTTTTGAAGTGCCTTGGGCCAAGAAGGGCAGAGGAGGTCGTCCATGAGATCTATGAAGGGCTCTACAGGAATCATTACGGAGGCCGCACCATGGCACACAAGGCGATCCGGCAAGGCTATTATTGGCCGACCATGGTGAAGGACGCAACCAACTACGTCAAGCAGTGTGGGGAGTACCACAGATTCTTCAAATATACGATGGCCCCACCAGTCGATCTAATCCCGATCCTTAGCCCGGTCCCGTTAGCCAAGTGAGGGCTCGACATCCTCGGCCTGTTTCACATGGCAGCAGGAGGGAGGAAGTTTCACGTCGTCGCCGTCGACTATTCAACAAAGTGGATCGAGGCAGAGCCACTGGCATGAATCACCTGGGTGGACATGAAGAACTTCGTCTGGAAGTCAATTATAGCCGCTTCGGGGTACCGCGCTCTATAGTGACGGACAACGGGAAGCAATTCGACTCCGTGGACTTCAGGTGCTTCTGCTCTGATTGGGGCATCAACCTCCATTTCGCCTTCGTGGCGCATCCGTAGTGCAACGGCCTCGCCGAAGCAGCAAACAATTGCATCCTGGAGCTGTTGAAGAAGAAGGTTGGCAGCGTCCCTGGGTCTTGGACTGACGAACTACCCGGCATCCTTTGGTCCTACCGCACAACATACAAAGCGTCAACTGGCGAGAGCCCCTTCATGCTAGCTTATGGGGCGGAGGCCGTCATCCCCGTGGAGGTCGGAGAGGAATCCCTCTGGCTCCAATACTTCAATGAAGAAGCCAATGAAGAGGGCCTCGACAACAATATTGAACTCGTAGACGAGGTAAGGGATCGTGTGCTAACAAGTTTGATCAAGCACAACCAAAGGATGGCAAGGTACTACAATTCCTGTGTCAGGAAGTGGAGCTTCAAAGTCGGCAACCTTGTCCACCAGGATGCCACTTTCAGACCCGAGATCGGCTGACGAGGCAAGCTCTCTGCAAAGTGGGAAGGACCCTATACTATAACAGACGTCGTGGGACCAGTGACGTACATTTTGGCGACCAAGGAGGACGAGGAGCTGGCCCATCCTTGGAATGCTGAGCATTTGCTCAAATATTTTCAATAAACACACTTGTATATTCAGTCAATATTTTTTTAATAAACTGTTGTGTTTGTACACTCAGTGAGTCGTCTGAATTTGCATTTCGGCCCTCATATAAAAGTTAAGAGTGCCACAGTGAAGGTCGACTATATGTTTGGAAGCCTAAGCCTTCACAAGACACACCTACGGGTAGCTCGGCCACCAACAAAGGCCGCAGGGTCCCCACTCTCGATAGCTCGCCATCAGATTCAGAATGGACATGCGGGGTCGGCAACGGCCCAGTACCCGCCCAATTACAAAGATTGCGGAGTCGGCGATGGCCCAATACCCGCCCTATCAAAGACCTCCGGGGTAGCTCGCCCACCAACAGAGGCCGCGGGGTCGGCTCCTCCATATTACCCCTCTCGGCAGCTCTCCATTAGATTCGGAGCGAACATGCAGGATCGACGATGGTCCAATACCCATCTGATTACAGAGGTTGCAGGGTCGGCAACGGCCCAATACCAGCCCTCTTAAAGACCTCCGGGGTAGCTCGCCCACCAACAGAGGCCGCGAGGTCGTCTCTTCCCTATCGCCCCCTCTCGGCTAAACCCCCCCATTTAACCCTATTTTGTGCTTATATGATGCTTAATTGGTCTCTAATACGTTCATATTTTGTATAACATCATTTATTAGAGAAATCACCTTATTTAAGCACAAAACAGCAATAAACTAAGTATTGCACTTTGTATATTTTTCATGGCTAGATCTCAATCTCACGATTCCAACGACTATTTATTTGTATTTTTCTGAGATCTGGGCTAATTATTGTGAATTTTTGAATGCAGGATACAAATTAAATGAGAAATACAAAGAAATTCGGCGCACGAATCTTGGCGCATGATGCGGCGCCCATCAGAAGAGCCACGTGGCGGCCATCCGCGCATTCCTGCTCCATTCGACGGCATACGCGAAGCGGGCGACGCGGCAGTTTGTAGACCATTCGATTTCGATCGAACGATGCAAAGATGCTGTCGACGCTGCTAATTTTCGACCGCTGGATCTCGATCCAACGGCCTGCACACGAGATCAACGTAGCAGGAGGGCGCGATTCCAAGGGCAACGTGGCACGATCTTGTCCGTTAGCCATTCCATCGGACGGGCGAGATCATTTGAACGATGCGGGCCCGCGAGCGAACGGAGCGGAGCAGCTACTTTCGTTGGGCAATGTGGCGAGCTGACAACCGAGTGATCCCAGATCCTACGGCCATTATTTACTCCGAGCTGAGTTTGGAGAGCGGATGCGGGCGAAATACTGAAACCTGCTTGGCCACGTGTCACAAGGAGAACGCATCCCGCACAAATCCAACGGTGGAGAGATGCAGCGATCAGCAGGTTTTGGTTTGAATGCAATTTGGAGCGGGTTTCAACATGTTACGCTATTAAAACCCGCAATGCCTATTATTTAAGCGTATTCTAGGGTTTTGTTGCGTATGCTGGCGTATTGGGGGCTCTAGGAGCTGTATTTCGCCATGAAATTAGGAGGCCCTATGGGCAGATGCTAGATCTATCATCTGAAGGAGATTTGGGGCTATTTGGAGAGAATTGGTGACATTTTTCCTATCTTTAGCCGTGTATTTTGTGTATTAGGCTTCTATTTGAAGTATTATTCACGTATTTTGATGTTTTTATGATGTATTTGTCTATGAATACTGATTATAATCTGTCCATGCGTGGTTAGTCTTCATATGTGTTGGTGTTGATGTAGTTAGGGTGTCGTAATCATTGATTTTGATATCTTTTTGCCCTATTTGCATTGTATAATCGCATATTTTGCTAGTTTCAACACGTATTGTTCAAGTATTATCGTTGTTGGTGTACTTGGATCAAATATGATCTCTGGACTTATTCGTGGCGTGATCCTTGTGGGAACATAAGCTTATTTTCCTAATGAAACTAGTATTTTATACGATACTTAAGGCACTTTTTGATGTTCGTTTATCGTTATATTTTCCGACGTTCTCGTGCCCTAACCAGACGAAACGTTGAGTTATAAAAAGGATATTAATAGTAGTTGATTGCACACATCCTAATGAAATCAATACCAACGCATACTCTCCATATTAGTACCCTATATCAAATTCACCGTAGTTATTGTAGGATTTCCTTTTATTCTTTAAAACTCTTGATACCATATATTCATACCTGACAGGTGGTTGGTTATTATCGTTTTAGTACTCTTTACAAACTGAAGTTCGTGGTTTTGCAGGTCAGTTGTCCCGTGGATACGATACCTGGACTCACCAGGATTATTACTTGTTCGATCTCCTGCACTTGGGAGTAGCGCTCAGACATTTTGAGACGAGTCAAGGTTTTGGCACCGTTGGCGGGGATAACAGTGCTTACGAAGCTACAATTTCAGTTCGTTTGGAGGAACATTCGGTGAGATCCTTCCATCTTATAGTTTAGGATTATTATTATTTTTTTTGTTTTGTTTTCTCTAAAAAACTCAAAGAAAAAATGGAATACATGAATTTCTATTGCACAAATAATTGGCATGATGCAGAGTATAATGTTGCACACAAACATAGGATGGAGAAGCTTAAGATCGTTAGTTTTAATCAGACTGATTGTGAAACTTTCTATCAGGCCTGGAGGAGGTTCACAGACATAGTATCGAGCTATCCGCAGTATGGATATACAAAGAAAGAGCTTATGGAGTCCTTCTTATCTGGACTACGACCAAAGCTGCAGGAATTTTTAGGAGTCATGACGCCGACAGAGGTGTGGAAATACATGGATTCCTTACACGAGACTGATCAGATCATTAATGAGACTTCATAGCGTGATTTAACGGAGCCTTCATGCCTTGATCAAGGGGAGCAAAGCGTAGACGTACCATTGCAATCCTTGAAAGACGAAGTTTATTTGCTCATTCAGACACAGGAGGCAACATCCCATCAATTCCAAGAGAACTTCCTTGCTCGGAGTCGGTAAATTCAGCAATCCATTGAAAATCTTAATCTGATTGCCACTTGTTTATAGGAAAATAGTTCTTTTGAAATTCAATTTCAAGAATCTAATATGAGTTCATCTTCTATTGCAGCTATATCGAGCGAGCCATGTCACGATGAAAGCACAAATGAGAACATTAACATGGCAGGAAGTGTGTGCAACGGATAGGATACGCTAGCAATTTTGGATGAATAGAAGGAGGAGACGACTAGGGACACGTGTTTAGAGATTATCATTATGGAGCCCGAACCACTTTTTCCCCAGTTTTTCCCCAATATCATTCATCCCTCTCCCCAATGACCGAGCATCATACCGAGAGTAGTGCACATCTTTCAGGGAGTAGTCATCCACATGCTTTAATTTATTTCACCTATTTTGATGACTACGTTTGGAATACTTTTATCTAGAAGAATTTTAAACTAATTTGGACTGACACAACTCATCTCTTGCAAGACATTGGTAAACAAGTTATAGATATGCTTGGAGTTGTGTTGCTGGGGTCCAATTTAGCTTTTGGAGGAAGGATACTTGCCGAGCAGCGCAAGGAGCAAATTAAACAACTTCCTCCACCATTAAAGATTCGTGATCCGCCATTTGACCACGGTGTGCTCATTCCATTAGTGTAGATTTTATATGCTTTCTAGGATGCTTGCTTTTGAATAAACTCGTACCCCTTTCGACATTGAGGACAATGTCCATCTTTAGTTGGGGGGTGTGCAGGAGACCTTAGGATTTTTTTCAAAAAAAACAAGGCAAAAGAAAAGAATAAATCACCAATTTCCATCTTTTAAAACTCCTTCATATTTCACAAATGCGGATGATTATGCGTTATTTGAGTTCTAAAAATTGCTTATGGCTTGAATTAAATTTTTTTCCTTCATGGAATTGCCTGTTAATATGCTATTCATGAAAACTTTCAATTGCCATGATTAATATCTCGAAATAATTTGAATTCATTTCATGCATGCTACTGTGATGAAAAAGCGTAAGTACACATGATTTATTAGAAAAGTCTTCAAGTTGAAGAGGAATTTGGCCTTTTTATTGATGTTTATGTTCGATTTATGGGTGTTGAGTTGCTTACGGAAAAAAGAGAGGGGAAAAAGGAGTATTTAAAAAATGAAATGAATAAGTGTGTCACTAAATAAATAACTTGGTTGGCTCGAGTAGTACAGTCCGAGGGGTCCTTTTTGGCCAAATGCCCTATTATCGTCTGATTTGGGAGCCATTGACCGGAACCTCACTTATTTGATGGAGCGATCCAAGTTATACATTTTTCCGTAAATGTTACTTTATGCGCGTTATGCAGAACTAAAAAAGAGAAGGAAATGTTGAATAAACTAAGCAACTTCAATACCCATGATTTGAACGATTTTTTAGATGCCAAATCCTTGGAAATGAGAAAACTAGAATATAACGACGTGTTATACTTTCGCTTGCACAAAACGATGCTTGCATGTTATTCAAATTAAAGTAGAGAAAATATCATGTGATTGATGTTATTCATGGATTGTGTATATTGATGGTCAAAATCATGTTGGAAAGCGTATTATTGAACCATGCCATAAGCGATTGCTAAAATGTATTGTTTTATTAATCATCCGTCTTCATCGCTTTTTTTGCTAGGGACTAGCAAATCGCTAGTTGGTGGGTGTGATTCGGGTTGAATATTGCATATTAAACCCCCCATTTACTCCTATTTTGTGCTTATATGATGCTTAATTGGTCTCTAATACGTTCGTATTTTGTATAACGTCATTTATTAGAGAAATCACCGTATTTAAGCACAAAACAGCACTAAACTGAGTATTTCTACACTTTGTATATTTTCATGGCTAGATCTCAATCTCACGATTCCAACGACTATTTATTTGTATTTTTCTAATATCTGTGCTAATTTCTGTGAATTTTTGAATTCAGGATACAAATTAAATGAGAAATACAAAGAAATTCAGCACGAATCTTGGCGCATGACGCGGCGCCCATCGGAAGAGCCACGTGGCGGCCATCCGTGCATTCCCGCTCCATCCGACGGCAGACGTGAAGCGGGCAATGCGGCAGTTTGTAGACCATTCGATTTCGATCAAACGATGCAAAGATACTGTTGACGCAGCTAATTTTCGGTCATTGGATCTCGATCCAACGGCTCGCACGTGAGATCAACGGAGCGGTAGGGCACGATTCCAAAGGCGACGTGGCACGATCTTGTCTGTTAGCCATTCCATCAGACGAGCAAGATCATTTGAACGAAGCGGGCCCGTGAGAGAACGGAGCGGAGCATCGACTTTCGTTGGGCGACGTGGCGAGCTGACAACCGAGCGATCTCAGATCCTACGGCCATCATTTACTCCGAGCTGAGTTCGGAGAGCAGATGCGGGCGAAATTTTGAAACCCGCTTGGCCACATGTCATAAGGAGAACGCATCCCGCACAAATCCAACGGTGGAGAGATGCGGCGATCAGCCGGTTTGGGTTTGAACGCGATTTGGTGCGGGTTTCGACCCGTTAAGCTACTAAAATCCGCAATGCCTATTATTTAAGCGTATTCTAGGGTTATGTTGCGTATGCTGGCGTATTGGGGGCTCTAGGAGCCGTATTTCGCCATGAAATTTGGAGGCCCTGGGGACAGAGGCTAGATCTGTCATCTGAAGGAGATTTGGGGCTATTTGGAGAGAATTGGTGATATTTTTCCTATCTTTAGCCATGTATTTTGCGTGTTAGGCTTGTATTTGAAGTATTATTCACGTATTTTGATGTTTTATGATGTATTTGTCTATGAATACTGATTATAATGTCTCCATGCGTGGTTAGTCTTCATATGTGTTGGTGTTGATGTAGTTAGGGTGTCGTAATCATTGATTTTGATATCTTTTCGCCCTATTTGCATTGTATAATCGCGTATTTTGCTAGTTTCTACATGTATTGTTCAAGTATTATCGTTGTTGGTGTACTAGGGTCGAATATGATCTCTGGACTTATTCGTGGCGTGACCCTTGCGGGCACATAAGCTTATTTTCCTTATGAAACTAGTATTTTATTTGATACTTAAGGCACTTTTTGATGCTCGTTTATCGTTATATTTTCCGACGTTCTCGTGCCCTAACCGGACGAAACATTGAGTTATATAAAGGATATTAATAATCGTTGATTGCACACACCCTAATGAAATCAATACCAACGCATACTCTCTATATTAGTACCCCATATCGAATTCACCGTAGTTATCGTAGGATTTTTTTTATTCTTTAAAACTCTTGATACCATATATTCATACCTGACAGGTGGTCGGTTATATCGTTTTAGTACTCTTTACAAACTGAAGTTCGTGGTTTTGCATGTCATTTGTCCAGTGGATACAATACCTGGACTCACCAGCATTATTACTTGTTCGATCTCCTGCACTTGGGAGTAGCGCTCATACATTTTGAGACGAGTCAACCTCCGGGGCAGGTCGACCACCAACAAAGGCCGTAGGGTCGGCTCCTTCCTATCGTCCCACACTCTTGGTAGCTCGCCATCAGATTCAGAGCGGACATGCGGGGTCGGCAACGGCCCAGTACCCGTCCGATTACAAAGGTTGTGAAGTCGGTGACAACCCAATACCTGCCCTCTCAAAGACCTCCGGGGTAGCTCGCCCACCAACAGAGGCCGCGGGGTCGGCTCCTCCATATCGTCCCCCTCTCGGCAGCTCTCCATCAGATTTGGAGCGGACATGTGGGGTCGGCGTCGGTCCAATACTTGCCCGATTACATAGGTTGCGGGGTCGGCGACGGCCCAATACCTGCCCTCTTACTGACCTCCGGGGCAGCTCGCCTACCAAAAGCGGTCGTGGGGTTGACTCCTCCCTATCGCCCCCCTCTCGACAGCACGGCACCAGATCCGGAGCAGACATGCGACTCCACAACATTCTACTTCTTCTCAGGCTTAAGCTCGTCAATGGCAGAATGTAAGGGACATACACATACAAAGTCACGGGTCGCAGAATGAACAAAACGAACAAGCGATAGTGAGAAAAAAATTTCAATTTTATTTCGTCTAACTTTCTACATATCAGATAAAATTAAAAAAAGACTCCAAGCTTGGCCCCAGGGCCGGTTACACATTCTCTCCCTAGCCTATGGTGCCTCGAATCGGCCGCCACTCCCTTGACTACTGCCCTCTGGGACCTGGGAGTCCGCATGGTCGCCGCCGGCCGGAATCTCAGCCACCTCAGCCTCAGAGGCAGTAGAAGCCTCTGCTTCATCATCAGACACCGTTGACAGCCAGGCGAAGTCAATCTCCATATTGGGGTAGAGCTTCCCCAACCTCGCCTTGGCCCTCTCGAAGCCGGCCTCCAGACCGTTGTCAAAGCCCTCCGCCCTCATGTCCGTCAGTGCGGGGACGAGCTTGCTGTTCTGGTACTGAAGAACGACCTGGACCCTGACCTTGTCTGGGTCGACCATCGCCAGCTCAGTGTTCCGCTACTCCAGCTCGGTGATCTTCACCGAGGTCACCTCTTTTTCCGAGGCTCAGAGCTTCTCGATGGCGACCCTTCGGGCCTCTTCTTCGTACACCCTCTCCTACAGCTCTGCGGCAGCCTTGTCCAGCCTGGCGGTCTCGTCCTTCTGGGTCTAATAATCCCCCTGGACCTTTGCTAGCCTCTCAGTGGCGTCTTTTAGCTTCGCCTCGACATCCTTGTGGGCGACTGCCTTCCTCCAAAGTGTCGCCTTGAGCCGGTTTACCTCCAACGTGTGTCGTTGGAGAGACACCAGAGCGACGACCACCTACAAAGAGGATCAAAATCATAAGCATATCGAAAAAAGAAGAAGTCGGGCATCTTAGGCAAAGGGCGACGAACCTACATGCTATGCTAGATGGCCGTGTCGTTGAGGCGTTCAACACCAACATTCCACAAGGACTCTTGGTCCCTCGGTAGCATGATATTCGCTGCCAGGCGAGTCGCCACGTCAGCCTCATTGAAGACAGATTCCTGGGCCCCCACCGGGTAGCGGATGTGTCATTATATTCCACGTTTTATCTATATGATTACACGTCAAAATGATTGCTCAATTACATATTTCATACGCTTTTACGGTCATAATTGGAACTATTGTACTTTAAGAGCGTTTGGTTGCATTTCAGGGAATATCGAGCGATTTGGAGTATATTGGAGGAGAGAGTGTGTGCTTCGACACCGGAACTCCTGAGGCGCCTCGTTCGGTGACTAAGCTGCTGGGGAGCATTGAAGGGGCAAGAGAGAAGGGACGAAGAAGAGGAGAATGAAGAAATCACGGTTCTATAATACCATGACTTATGGAGTTCAGGTCACTCGATCGAGCTATGATGCGGCGACGGAATCGAGCGACCTAAAGTGCTGGAAACAGGACATCCGTGCACTCTATTCTGATCTGCTATCACCTGGGATTTTTAATTATTTTTCTGATATTTTTTCCAGATAGTAGTGATTCGGGATTTAAATTGCATATTTTCCCCCCTAACTACACCCATTTTGTGCCAAAGATTAGGCTTAATTGTGCTCTTTTTGGGTATATTTTCATTTCATATCAATTTTAGGGCTTATTCTCATTCTTGGTACAAAATACGGTTTTTATCGTCGTTATTGGCTTCCTATTATTTTTCCTATGCTCCTGCCATTATTTCGATCATATCGCCATTTTTGGGGATTTATTTGAGTGTTGGAATATTTTATATAGCTTATTGGAGGTCAATATTGTGTTTTTAATAGTCATTAAATTAATTTTCACATCAAATGGACTAATTTCTTCATCTTATATTTTTCAGGTACCCCTAGGAGTCTTGGGGATTTTCCAGAATTTTTTGGGATTTTTCTGGGGCTTCTAGGTATTTTTCATGGATTTATTGGAGGAGAAATGGGGGTTTAAACCCAACAAAAATAAGAAATCGGGGGCGCCACGTGGGCCAATCAGATGGCGCCACGTGGCGCCATCGTCCGCTCGAACTCACGCAGCAGCGCGCGCATAAATAAAAAAAAAGTTTTTTTTAAATTCAGCGGGCCGGCCCGCTGTGGCCGGCCCACGTTGCGGCCCGCTCTCCTGAGCGGGCCGCCAGCCAACCAATTGGTTGACTCGGAAAACGCGCAAGTGCACGTCTTCCGCTCCCAAGCGTAGGAGCGTCAATGCAATATAAAATAACCGGTGAGTACCGGGTCGGATCACAGGGACAATTCGTTTTACTTTCACAAAATCTGATCGATAAAGAAAAATAAAGTGTTTTACAACTAACTCAATTACGGTGGAAATGTCGGAAAAGTGTGGTGAAAACGAAAATCTAACTTAAGGGTGTAGGGTTGGAGAACCAAATAAGGGTGTAGGATAGCTAGACAAGGAGCATGGGTTGTGGGTTCACTAATGTTGGTGTTAATTAAGCTCAAATTACCCTCATATACTTCAATTGGTCATCCGGCTAAGGAAGCCCAATCGGAGAATTTAACAATAAAGGACATCACAATTAGCAATAGGGATGGACGTATAATCGAACACTAATCAAATTAAGAGCATGACATTTTCTCAAATTTCCCTCTCGGGACTTGGCCAATGAAATTGTGCCCTAATTATACATCCAACATTAACATTCAAAATAGGGCAAGAGGGAGTTAGGGCAATAATTAACACACAACATCAATAAATCACATCCCAAGCAATTCTACACTACTCATTCATTATGAAATCAAATATGGAATTCTCATTCAAAAATAACCCAATATTCAATACAAATTGAGAAATGTGAAATTACAAAAGGGAGAGGAATGATTTCACCCAAATCTCTCCAAATGAAGCATCCCCTTCCACTTTAGCTCCTCCTCCTAGCTTCCTTCAGCCTTTAATGGCCTCTTCCCCCTCCAAGCACTATAAAATTGGAGCTAGGGCTCCAAGAACCCTAAAAAAAACGCCAGCCCCACTCCAAAAACCGAGCGATCCCAAGAAAAAAACGAGCTCAGGCCGCATATAGCCCAAACTGGGCTTGCGGGTCGGGTTTTTTTTGCACCCGACCCGCGCCCAAACGGGCAGCCCGCAAAGAGAATTGGGGGGCACGCGCTCCACGCGTGCCCCCGCTTCAGCTGCTAGCGCGCGCGCGCGTTTTTTTTATTTTTTTATTTTATTTTTTTTTTAAACTAAAGGCTGGCGGCCCGCTCAGGAGAGCGGGCCGCAACGTGGGCCGGCCACAGCGGGCCGGCCCGCTGAATTTAAAAAAAACTTTTTTTTTTATTTATGCGCGCGCTGCTGCGTGAGTTCGAGCGGACGATGGCGCCACGTGGCGCCATCTGATTGGCCCACGTGGCGCCCCCGATTTCTTATTTTTGTTGGGTTTAAACCCCCATTTCTCCTCCAATAAATCCATGAAAAATACCTAGAAGCCCCAGAAAAATCCCAAAAAATTCTGGAAAATCCCCAAGACTCCTAGGGGTACCTGAAAAATATAAGATGAAGAAATTAGTCCATTTGATGTGAAAATTAATTTAATGACTATTAAAAACACAATATTGACCTCCAACAAGCTATATAAAATATTCCAACGCTCAAATAAATCCCCAAAAATGGCGATATGATCGAAATAATGGCAGGAGCATAGGAAAAATAATAGGAAGCCAATAACGACGATAAAAACCGTATTTTGTACCAAGAATGAGAATAAGCCCTAAAATTGATATGAAATGAAAATATACCCAAAAAGAGCACAATTAAGCCTAATCTTTGGCACAAAATGGGTGTAGTTAGGGGGGAAAATATGCAATTTAAATCCCGAATCACACCCCCCAACTAGCTTTTTGCTAGTCCCTAGCAAAATACGCGATAAATTCGGATTAAATTGAATGACATGCGCCAAAATCACAATATCTTCATGGCATACTCCAAAATGGGATTTCCAAATAATTTCAAAGCCAATATACCAAATATATGAAAGTAGACAACAAATGATACTCCCCTCAATCCAATTCAAAGAAAAGTGAGGAAATAAGCCCCGTATCACACGTATCGGGATATCACGATGTCAAAATTTCCAATTTTCATGAAAGCGGCCAAAACAAAAGAAATTTCCTCTAGGTTGTGGGAGATGAGATTGCATCATTCATGAAGCTTATTCATTCATTTTTTTCCTTTTTCTTTTCTTTATCTCTTTTTTTTTTGAATTTTTCATGTTTATGTTTTGCATTCACGCGATAACGCTATAAATGCAAACACGGCCACCAATACCTACACGCGATAACGCTATATAGGCAAAGGGATGGAATGATCTTCTAAATCTCATATTTGGCGTCCTCCCCAATGTTTCGTGGGGCACCGGCTACTCGATTCGATTAGAAAGAAACATTCACTTATACTAACTTTTTTTTTCATTCCAACACAAATTATCAACTCATCCACCCACTCCTAAGAGGAAAACAAAGCAAACACAATTTGGCCACTCTCAATCCAATTAAAAACTACATCATTCATCCCAAACATGAAATCGCTTACACCAAACTTTTCCCAAACTATCTCAAAGAGAGTATCACAACATCTAAATAGTTTCATACATGGTATATTAACATTCGACTCCAAATTGGAAAAGAAATGAAAACGTGCCAATCAAATATCGAGAAATTGATACCAAAATGATAATCCGAAAAAATTGCATGGCATTAAGCATATAGGGACAAAACAAAGCTAATGGCGTAGGAACGAGGAAGCCAAAATATGATATGCAATGAATTCATGGAATGAGGCGAGACTTGGAGGAATCTCAAAAAAAAATTTAGGCTCAAAATCAAAAATTTAGGCTCAAAATCCTAACAATCCTAGAGATTCTAACACTCTCCCCCCAACTTAAAATAAGCATTGTCCTCAATGTTGGGAGAGTACTAGATCTCACAAAAGATCCTAGAAAAGAAAAAGAAAAACATACGAAAGCAAAATGCAAAAGCAAACTAACTTTTAATTTTATTTATTTACACTACATGGAAAGAACACACCGTGGCAAATGGCGGATCTCGAATGTATAACGGTGGTGGTAGCTGCTCGATCATATCCTTTTGCCCCTCCGCCAGCTGCTTTGGAGCTAGGCCACCACCCGGCCTCCTTGGATTCCAGCAATGCAACTCCAAGCATCTCCTTTTGATAATATGTGGTATGTTGGAGACGAGTTGCATCAATCCAAGCCATGTCCTCATGCCCTGCAAAAGCATTCCAAAACGGG